>ONZH01003609.1:0-66036 GCA_900303285.1 Rhinella marina | reverse complement strand
GAAAAAGTAAACTTTATTTACGAACCTGATTCATACGAACTTGACGAAAGTTCGGTTCGGGGACGAACCGAACGTTCGGTAAAGTTCGTAACGAATCTGGTTCGTTACGGTTCGGTTCGCTCATCCCTAAACTCAGCATTCACTCTCCTCCAAACACGACCAGTTGTGTTTCTACCAAACAGTTCTACTTTGGTTTCATCTGACCATATTACATTCTCCCAATACTCTTCTGGAACATCCAAATGCTCTCTAGCAAACTTCAGACGGGCCCGGATATGTACTGGCTTAAGCAGGGGGACACGTCTGGCACTGCAGGATCTGAGTCCCTGGCGGCGTAGTGTGTTACTGACGGTAGCCTTCGATACGTTGGTCCCAACTTTCTGCAGGTCATTCACTAGGTCCCCCCGTGTGGTTCTGGGATTTTTGCTCACAGTTCTTGTGATCATTTTGACTCCACGGGGTGAGATCTTACGTGGAGCCCCTGATCGAGGGAGATTATCAGAGGTTTTGTATGTTTCCATTTTCTAATTATTGCTCCCACAATTTATTTCTTCACACCAAGTTGCTTGCCTATTGCAGATTCAGTCTGCCCAGCCTGGTACAGGTCCACAATTTTGTTTCTGGTGTCCTTCGACAGCTCTTTGGTCTTCATTATAGTGGAGTTTGGAGTGTGACTGTTTGAGGTTGTGAACAGGTGTCTTTTATACTGATAACAAGTCAAACAGGTGCCATTACTACAGGTAATGAGTGGAGGACAGATGAGCCTCTCAAAAGAAGTTACAGGTCTGTGAGAGCCAGAAAACTTGCTTGTTTGTAGATCACCAAATACTTATTTTCCACCATAATTTGCAAATAATTTAAAAAAAAAAAATCAGACAATGTGATTTTCTGGATTTGTTTTCTCATTTTTTCTCTCATAGTTGAGGTCTACTTATGATGTCAATTACAGGCCTCTCTCATCTTTTTAAGTGGGAGAACTTGCACAATTGGTGGATGACTAAATACTTTTTTTTTCCACTGTAAAGTGGCGAAAGTGGGGGCACACGGACTCCCCATGGCAACTTCTTTCACCTGATGATAATATCTGTTGTCAAAGAGAAAGGAATTGTGCTCCAGAATAAATCTCATGAGCTGGAGCACAAACTCATTATGGGGTTGGAGATATGTTTCCCGTTCTTGCAAGTAGAGAGATACCATTTCACAGGCCCTCCCATTAGGGATGGAGCTGTAAAGGGCCTCCACATCCAAACTAGCGAGGATGACGTCTTCTTCAACATGGATGTCAACAATTTTCTTTATCACATCCATTGAATCTCGTACATACGAGGGTAATGACGTCACAAAAGGCCTCAAGATCCGGTCTACATAAGTGCTAATTTGATGTGTAAGACTATTGGTACCCGACACGATCCGCCTGCCCTTATGTATCTTAGGAAGACAATAAAAGCAGGCCGCCTGTGGGTACCGGGGACATGAATTCTGACTCCGCTTTGCTGATAAGCTTATTTTGAAGGGTTTCAGAGAGAATTATTGAAAGATCCTTACCGTATGAGGTCAACGGGTTAGTTGGTAGGAGATGGTAGCATGATTGATCCCTCAACAAATTCATACACATCTCAGTATATTGCTTGTGGTCTACGATCACCACATTACCCCCCTTATCGGAGGGTTTTATGATGATCGAGGGGTCATTCTCAAGAGTTTGTAGCGCTTCCATCTCTCCCTTAATCAAGTTTTTATAATTAATTTCTGATGTCTCCAGTTCCCTCAGTTGATCATCTACTACCTTGAGGAATATGTCACATGCCGTATGATCACCTATGGGGGAATTCTTAGATGATGGGGGTTTGAGGTCAGTGAAAGGCCCTTCCCCCAGACCTCTATTACCCTCCTCCCAGAGATCTGCTAATAACTGAACATCAGCCAGATCATTCGGGTCGATCCCCATTATTTCACATTGAGTCTTGTCATGCGTCGCAAAAAACTTTTTACATTTTAATTTACGAATAAATAAATGAAGATCCCTCACCTAATCAAAGAGTTTCAATGCACTGGTAGGAACAAAAGACAAACCCTTAGCTAGTACACTTCCTTCCATGGTATGCAGGGGTCTTTTTGACAAGTTAATAATTTGCATCTCAGAGGAAGATGATTCAGATACCAATTCTGATTTTATTTCCTCTCCCTTAGGAGGTAATCATACAGGGGTTGTCCCCTCCCTAAAAAACTTCTTCTTGATTGAGGACCATGTCCCCATCTTTCTCTATTGTAATTATTGCCCTTAGAAGCACTAGTTTGTGGTGCCTGTGTGATAGAGGTAGTCACTGGCGCACTATCCGATTCTACTTCCGAGGAGGAAGGCTCCGTATCCAGCTCAGGATTTTTATTAGGTTTCTGACTATAATCAAAAATCCTCCCCTCTTTGAAGTCGGCTGTGTCTCTCATATACTGGTAGTGTTTGCGCTCCTTAATCTGTGAAGTAAACCTCTCAATTGTATGTTGTAACACCTGTTCCTTTCGGGTAAACTCAGGATTATTAGCAAATTTATTATCAGCTTGTATTTGCTCATTCAGGAAGATTGTGTTTCTATCATATACTATCTTTTCTTCCTCAATGAGTAGTGACTAGAGATGAGCGAACATGCTCGTAACGAGCACTGTAGCGCTCGGCTCCCCTGCACTCACATGGGCGCAGGCATCCGGATCCGTCGGGTGAGGAGGACGGATCCGGATGCCTGCGCCCTTGCGAGCGCAGGGGAGCAGAGTGCTACAGTGCTCGTTACGAGCACGTTCGCTCATCTCTAGTAGTGACATAAGTTGTAAGGAAGAGGCAATCAATTCCTTCTCCCATTTGGCCACAAACGCAGGTGAACGGATTCTAGTTGGGAATAAGGGGATTCTGAAACCTCTTGGTATGATGTCCAATCTGAGGTATGTTTCAAGGGTTTGAATCTCCCACCATCCCCTTATATGATCCTTATACGAATTGGTTAGCTGCTTAAATGAACCATTGATGGTGGGAGTACGTGATTCAACAGGTAATTGTGCTTCTGAAAAGACTACTCTAGCCTCATTGTCCCATCCAGTAGAATTAATCCCATTTGACAAGAAACGTGCCATCCCTGGATGAAAATTATCAAATTTAAAGAGTCACAGTATTCAAGTATTCTGTGTATGACGTCACTACTTAAATCCAACTCACAGAACTAAAGTGCACCTAAAATGAAAACAAAAAATACTTTATTCAATATCTCTTAATAATATAAAAATGAGTTTCTGTCTGTCTGTCTGTTCTCTATGCGCGACCAAACTACTGGACCGATTTTCACCAAATTCGGCACACAGGTACATCAGGTGTCCGGGAAGGTTTTAACCAGGTCTCATCTCTCTAGGACATACCGTTCCTGAGATATTCCCAAAATATGATCTCCATTAGCCAACATTACAACTGGGAACTTTGGTTTTAAACTCCAACTGCCATTCTCTGCAAAGCCACACACAGGGAGGGCAGGTTTCCATAACAACCAGGTAATTATCAGCAGCTGAGGATCTCATCCATTTCTATTTACTGACACTGTTAGTATTCCAGTTACCATAAATATAACTTATGTGTTTTTCTATTACTACAGATCAGTAGTAATAAAAGATGTTTTCCTCCACTGCTGCCTATTGCGTGGGCTCATAAATAAGCATAGTATTGACCTTTAATTCAGGCCACCCTAAAAGAAGTACTTAAAACCCCCGCCCCAGGTCTCACTAAGCCACACCCCCAACTCTGTCAGGCCACACCCCCTTTCACTCCGCAGCCAACAGAGATTGAAAAAATAAAGGTAAAAATCAACTTCTGTTTGCTGCAGGGGTGGGAGGGTGAATTTCTCTCTGCAACGACACACAAAAATTTTAGATGAAATAGACTAATTATAGACTACAACTGTTCGAAGCCTTTTGCTAAGCCACGCCCCGTCTCTGTCAGGCCACGCCCCCTCTCACTCCGCAGCCATTCTGCAACGACACACAGAAACATTAAATGAAATAGATTAAATGCACCTATGCGAAGCGCTTTGCTAAGCCACATGCCGACTCTGTAAGGCCACGCCCCCTCCCACTCCGCAGCCAACAGGGATTGAAAAAATAAAGGTAAAAATCAACTTCTGTCAGCTGCAGGAATGGGTGGGAGGTTGACTTTCTTTCTGCAACGACACACAGAAACATTAAATGAAATAGATTAAATACACCCATGTGAAGCGTCTTGCTAATCCACGCCCCCGACTCTGTCAGGTTACGCCCCCTCCCACTCCGCAGCCAACGGGGATTGAAAAAATAAAGGTAAAAATAAACTTCTGTTTGCTGCAGGGGTGGGAGGGTGAATTTCTCTCTGCAATGACACACAAAAATTTTAGATAAAATAGACTAATTATAGACTACAACTGTTCGAATCGTCTTTCTAAGTCACGCCCCCAACTCTGTCAGACCACGCCCCCTCCCACTCTGCAGCCATTCTGCAACGACATACAGAAAAATTAAATGAAATAGATTAAATCACCTGTGCGAAGCGCTTTGCTAAGCCACACCCCCAACTCTGTCAGGTCATGCCCCCTCCCACTCCGCAGCCAACAGGGATTGAAAGAATGAAGGGAAACATAAACTTCTGTTAGCTGCAGGGGTGGGAGAGTGAATTTCTCTCTGCAATGACACACAAAATTTTAGATGAAATAGACTAATTTCAGACTACAACCGTTCGAAGCATCTTGATAATCCACACCCCCAACTCTGCCAGGCCACGCCCCCTCCCACTCCACAGGCAACGGGGATTGAAAAAAATCAGCTGCAGGGGTGGGAGGGTGAATTTCTCTCTGCAACGACACACAAAAATCGTAGATGAAATTGACTAATTTTATACTACGACCATTCAGTACTAATAAAAGATGTTTTTTTCCACTGCTACCCATTGCGGGTCCCCATAAATTACCATGTCATTGACCTGTATTTCATGCCACTCTGACCCCCGCCCCAGATCTCGGGAAACCACGCTCCGACTCTGTCAGGCCACGCCCCCTCCCACTCCGCAGCCAACGGGGATTGAAAAAATGAAGGTAAAAATCAACTTCAAGCTCACCTAAGAAATTAGAAAATCCAAAAAACACAATTAATATTCCCAAACACAATTAATATTCCCAAAAAAACATACTCACCAGTGTCTCCAGAATATATATAAAAAAACTTGAAAAAGAAAAAGAATAACTTGAAAAACGCCTTATAATACTAGCATCCGTAAAACTAACTACACACACCCAAAAAAGACATAAATCAAATGATGAAACACAGCTGTACATACATATGGACGCAAGTAGAAAATAAAAGGATAGAAAGATAAAAAGTATGAGAAAGGAAAATAAAAAGTAAGAAAAAGAAAGAAAATGGACTAAATATAGCTAATATATACATAGACCTATACCATTAGATATATGTAAGAAGAGATACCAGTGTGTAATACATTGAATAACACACAGAATTACTTGAAAAAGAATAAGTTGAAAAAAGCCCTATAATATCAGCATCCATAAAACCAACTACATGCACCAAAAAACATACAAACCATAAAACCAACTACATGTACCAAAAAACATATAAATCAAATGTAGAAATACAGGTGTACACCTATGGATGCATGTACATATGGATGCAAGTGGATAAGAAAAAGAAAAAGAAAATAAAAAGAAATAAAAATAAAATGGACCAGTAGTGGGGATCTGTATGTACATAAATAATGTGCATGCAGATCCATACTATTAGATGTGTGTATGAAGTGACATTGATGAATAATACACTGAACAATATACAGAATCCATACAAATAACGCAATCGTATGCAACAACGCAATACACTAAACAATATACAGAATTTATGCAACAATGCAATCGAGATACATGAATTCACAGATATAGTATATGAACTCAGATAAGAGCATACCACAATTCCATAAAACTATGACGAAGGAATTGCTGGAAAATATACTGAGGACTATATCTTAATCATTACTTACTTTCTTTGAATAATTCATTCATTTTTTCACCTAAGTCCAGAATCTATAGACATCATCTTAGTTTTTAGAATATATATATATATATATTTTTATTCTATAGTCCATAATCCACAGTATAAATTTTATTATTTTATTATTGTTACATTTCATATTAATGAAAAATGGAAAAATGAAAAAGAAAAAAGAATCCAGTCCAGTCTTTGGTGTATACCACAGAGAATCACTAATCCTCTATTCACCCTCAATTAAGGAAAACCTATAAAAAGACCATATAGAACAATAGCATACACAATACCCACTGAGGAAGGGGCTTGAGACCCCGAAACGCGTCTGGGTCGGGCGTGTATGCTATTGGCACAAGGAAGGATCCTTCTCTAAAGTCCAAAAAGACAAAGACGGAAAAAGAACTCCAAATTTCTAGCCCGATAATTACACAAACTATTCACAGCCATCCACGTGGGACGCCGCGGGAAAGGCTAAAAAAGCGCGAATTTGCACACGCGCACGGGCTGGAACCATCACAACCTAGGATTACAATCCTCACAAGTGCCGGGGGAGATCGTTATCTACAACATCGCGCAGACGGTGGAAGAACGCCGGGAGAAACACATAAGAAAGGGGTAATGTACCGAAAGTGGAATATAGCCCAATATTCCACCAACAAATAACCAATTTCATAAGAACAGTCGTATCTTTACCCCACTGATTATATCAGCATAATACTATTTGATTTTACCGGCGGAACACTATTTGATCACAACTAGTGACTGAGTTCCACCCAGCTATAATCACAGAGTGGATGGGCATATATCACAGCCCAGACTGTTGTATTATATGAACTATATTAATTGTGTTGTATTTATATGAACTATTAATTGTATCAACATACCTGAAAAAGGATATAACATCTGAAAAAGGATACAATATTAGATACCATCCACATCGTTATTTCACCATCCAAATAGAAGGATTAACCCAACTAAAGACAAGGAAAATTCGGGACTTATACAAATACACCTCCTCAATATTTTTCAATATATATTTTTAATTATTCATATATTTTTTATATTTTCTTCTTTTCATACAATCTCTACTATAATTTTTATTTCTATTTTTATTTTTATTTTTATGATTATTTTTATTTTTATCATTTTTGGTACCAAAGGATGTTTAATTGAATACATTGTTCATTTATTTGGTTTAAGAATAAAGTAGTTATATTTTTATCGAAATCTTATTGTAATCATATGTTATTGAAATTTTATCGAATTACATACCCCAATACTAATCCCAAATAAGTGAGTGTGCCTACCTATACCAATAATTCAAAAATCAACTTCTGTCAGCTGCAGGGGTGGGAGGGAAGTTGGATTTCTTTCTGCAACAACATACAGAAACATTAAATGAAATAGATTAAATATACCCGTGCAAAGCAATGTTTTCTTCCACTGTTACCCATGGCGTGTCCTCATAAATTACCATGGCATCGACCTGTAATTCTGGCCACCATCAAAAGAAAGACTTAAAACCCCGCCCCAGGTCTTGCAACGTCACGCCACCGACTCAGTCAGGCCATGACCCCTCCCACTCCGCAGCCAATGGAGATTGAACAATTGAAGGTAAAAATCAACATCTGTCAACTGCAGGGATGGGAGGGAGGATGACTTTCTCTCTGCAACGACACACAGAAACATTAAATGAAATAGATTAAATATACCCGCGCAAAGCAATGTTTTCTTCTACTGCTACCCATTGTGTTTCCTCAAATTACCATGGCATTAATCTATAATTCAGGCCACCCTGAAATGAAGGACTTAACCCCCCCCCCGTGTCCCATTAAACCACGCCCCCTCCCACTCCGCAGCCAATAGGGATTGAAAAAATGAAGGTAAAAATAAATTTCTGTCAGCTGCATTGACTTTCTCTCTGCAATGACACACAGAAACATTAAATAAATAGATGAAATATACCCAGGCGAAGCCGGGTCTTTCTGCTAGTTTCAAATAAAAACTAAGGCCGTGGGTGGACTTATCATATTCCTTATTTGATTGATAAGCAGCTGCGGGATCCACTCTCTTTATTCTATCGGGCATCTCATTTATGGGGGAATAATGGCCTGGCCTGACCGCTCACTAATTTAACTGCATAGATGTATGCCTTTGTTGCAATTGATCAGGTAGGAGTCTCCAGTATAATATCGTATACTGGCAGGCACGGCCGTCTTGTCCCTTTATAGCAATGTCTCAGGAACAAGAATAATGTGTATCTCCACCTAGATACAATATACAATGCAGGAACACAGCATTTTAATACCCTGCTAAAATGTTTTGCGCATCATGTTGTGTTATAATTCTGTGGTTACCTCTTGTAGCGCTACACTGGAGGGTATGATCTGGCACACAGCAATCGGTTTAGGTCCCTGTGATGTCCCCACAGTGTTTTGTGCTCATTTATAGTTATCATGAAGCAGTAATTGTGAGACTTCATTTTTTATTTACGATTACTCTGGTAATAAACATTGTCCCAATGGTATTGGTCCTCCTTTGGACATATAGGTGCCGCCGATTGGTCCCCTGTACACTTACCCAGTCTTACCTGGGTTATGATGCTGGCCGCATCTGTGACAGCCATAGACCATGTCCGGAGGGGTTGCGCTTCCAGCACCCCTTGATTGCGGGGCAGGTCTGGACTGGGCGGCTTGCATAATTGGAAGGGGTGGAGCTTAGGGTTTTCAAACCCCGTTTTTTGGCGGCCACCTTATGGCCACACTAGTGCCGAGAGCACAGCCACAGAAAGAGGTGGCGTGCTCCTGCACATGTTTCTTTGTCTGCCAGTAAATTAGCCTTAATGCACGCTTTTGATGAGGGTTGAATATAGCCCAGAAACGCGTTGAGCTAATCTTTAGGAGGCAGTTGGCTACTTGATCTTGGGATAATACGTTTAAAGTGTTAGTCAGTGGCGCTAGCTAGTTGTATTCTAGGGATGGTATAGTCTCCAGTAGCTGAGCCACATAGGGATAAGGGCTAGTAACCAGTTGTAGGTTCAGACAACAGGCTACAGGGCAAGTTGCTGCCTCCCTCTGTTATTTAGCAGTCTGGCATTGCACAGTTTCAGTGCAAATGTTTTTTGATATCAGCACTGATCTCTTAAATATACCAGACCGATTTCTAGGCTCTTTGACATTCATTGTATAGATGGCTAGGTTTGGTGTGTTGCCCCCTAAAGCCATATGTGTTTAGAGTTTTGCTGTTTATAAATCAAATGAGAAATATGATAAGTCCGCCCATGACCTTAGTTTTTATTTGAAATATTGAATAAAGTCTTTTTTGTTTTCATTTTAGGCGCACTTTAGTTCTGTGAGTTGGATATATACTTTAATAACCAATCAGGAAATGTATACTATTATTTAAACACCAGTAAGTATCTAATATATAAAGCTGATGTGTGTGTGTATGTCCACTAAAGGAATCCACAACGTCACATTTACAATCATGAAATTTGGCACACAGGTACATCAGGTGTCCAGGAATGTTTTAGACCGGCTTGACTTTCTCCCTGCAGCTCATGCTCAGAATGCACAGTGCTGCTGTCTGAGAGTGAGCTGTTCAAAAGGACATCCCTGTGTCCGTCCAGGGCCTGCACTGGATGGAGGACAGGGAGTCTGAAAGCTGGACTGTCTGGCCTAAAACCGGACCTCTGGCCACCCTAGGGGTAGGCTGCTGTGGAGGTCACAGTTAAAGGGAAGGGCGCTGTGGATGTTACTGTTAAGAAGGTAGGCTGCTGTGGAGGTCACTGTTAAAAGCATGGGCACTGTGGAGGTCACTGTTAAGGGAGGAGGGGACTGTGGAGGCCAATATTAAAGGGGCAGCGGGGTACAGTGAGGTCACTGTTAAGGGAGCGGGGTACTGCGAGGTCACTGTTAAAAAGGCATTCACTTTGGAGGTCTCTGTCAAGGGGGCCAGGAAAGGTGGAGGTCAGTTAAGGGGACTATAAAATATGGTAAGTGTCAAGGGGCGGGTGCTTTAGAGGTCACTGTTAAGGGGGCAGGCCCCTGTGGAGCTCACTGTCAAGGAGGTGAGGTGCTGTGGAACTTACTGTTAATGGGACAGGCTGCAGTGAAAGTCAAAGTTAAGGGGATGGGCTGCTGTCGAGGTCCCATTTTAAGGAGACCGGGCACTGTAGGGGGGGTCAGTGTTAAGGGGTGAGGGGCTGTGGAGGTCACTGTTAAGTAAGACGGGGTGCTGTAGAGGTTACTGTTGATATCTTTTAACGACACACACAAACATTAAGGGGCTTATACCCATAATTTCACCCAGGCAGCCTGCCTGCTCTCCTTTGCCCTGCACTGAATTGCGCAGGGCAAAGGCATTTTGCCCAGTACCGGTGACGAACCGGGCTCTGCCAGGCAGAGGTTTCCGCCCAGCAATGTGTGTATGTAAATAAAAGAGCCCTTGCCCTGCACAATCCAGCACAGGGCAAGGGAGCGCATCTGTTGTCAGGCAGGCTGCCTGGGTGAATTCCTGGGTATGTCCGTGTTCAGCTCTGAACCCGGACCACCCCTTTAAATTAAATAGATGAAATATACCCAGGTGAAGCTGGGTCCTTCCGCTAGTATAATATAAAACAAGAGAAATTTCAGTCAGCACATCCCAGAGTGCAGGTGCTGGTTGCTATGTCTAAATACATGTCAAAGGGAAATACATAGATTGCAACCGCACACCGCTACCAGATAAAGCACAAAATGCCATAGTGATATAGAGTATTCCAAAGCTCATGCTATGCTTGTTTAATAAATCAGAGACTCTTGGCAAATACATTTTGTACAAAATTATCTGAGCCCATTCACCGAAATTGTCAAGGTGTTCTCTGCAGAATGGGAACCTAACACTATCGCCTACCTGTTACGTGCCAGACTTGGCTTCCATATAATCAGGGGGTGTTTTGTTCCACATGCATGTAGCATCCACTCTGCCTTTTGCCATTTCTGGTGCTTCAAAGGCCTCCCCTAGTTCAGGAATGCAGATACTAGCATGCATGCCGAATCACTCGGCTTTATAGTTGCACTGATTAAAAACAACCTGTGGGACAAATGGGCTGGTCAGGAGTGCATGACCAAATGGAGTAGCCACACCTCCTGTACAAACTTACAAAGAAAAAAAGAGAAATTTCAGTCAGCACATCCCAGAGTGCAGGTGCTGGTTGCTATGGCTAAATACATGTCAAAGGGAAATACATAGATTGCAACCGCACACCGCTACCAGATAAAGCACAAAATGCCATAGTGATATAGAGTATTCCAAAGCTCATGCTATGCTATAATATAAAACAAAGCATACAAAGTAATCTTCACAAATGATTATATATTGTCTTTCTTCAGTTTTCCAGAATTCTCTGATTTTGTCTTTTGTTCTTCACTTCTAGAGAGGAGCGAATCATCCAAAATTCGCTTCGGCGAATAATCGACGAATTTCTTACAAGATTCGTTCTATTTGGTTGAATTTGTGTTCAAAAATAATTGTTGTTTTGCGAACATTCCTACACAAATTACAAACATACAGTCAGTTTTGTTAAAAGTACGCAATACATAAGCATTAGCGTACAAAGTGTGTACGAATCCTTATCGTACTATTGACTCGCGATTGCATCATACGACCGAGGCTAGGCCGAGGCGTACTGTCTTTAGAGGCAGTCCATATGAGGTAGAAAAGTAAGGTGCTAGCTATCCGGCTAAGTGCATAATTTACTAAAAAACACCGTACAAGAAGTGCATAATAGGACACATTGCAGTACCTGAAAAAGAATACACACAATGGGCTAAAGTGCTTGAATGTTGGTGAACCTGTAAAAACATTATTGCTAAAATACAGCAAAAACAATTCTGCAAACATTTTAGTGCATATTCACATTTGCAAGCATAAAAGGCTCAGATATATACGTTTGAGTCTCTCCTCGAGTCATGTATGCTTGGCATGATAAAACACCGAAACACAGAGTGAGAGTCAAAGAGGGGCCATACAAACTAAAGAAAACAAGTGCCAACTAGCTTGCACCCATCAGGTGCAGTCCATGGTGTGGCTCCCATAGGTCCTCCTGAGGTGTCCTTTAAATTAGCCAGTAGTAGGGTTCCTCAGATGAGGGACCTGAAGTCCTCCTCGTTTGAGCTACTGCTGAATGAGATCAGAGGACTCTCCTGCCTCCTGTAGGTCAAGCTTGCTGCCGTGGTTGAACTCCACTGCCCTCTTCTTCCAGAAGTCGGACTTGACCAGGTCCGGGTGGTGGTCACGCTGGTGAGCGCTGCAGCCACTTGTGCCTTTACTTTTCTGGATTCTCCTGCCGGGACAGCAGGAGTAAGGACTTCTGGCTGCAGTGGTTGAGGTAAGATTGCACCCAGGGAAGAAGCCCCAGCACCCCTGGCTGCTGCTGGCTTCATCTTCCAGGGTAGCTGGTACTGGTGGATCACCGTGGACTGGAAGGTAAACAATGAAGTAGTCAGCTGACCCAGCTGAATGGACTGTGATAGTGGTGGCACTGGCAGTCCAGGGATCAGAGGCTCTGGCTGTGGCTTCTCCCTGAAACGGAGGGTGCCATCTGGTGACTCCTGAAATCAGCGCACCGGTATTTCGCCTGGTGGTTCATCCGGCCAAACTTCAGGTGGTGATGTAGGGATCAGGGGCTTAGGTAATACGGTAACCCTGGTAGCAAAGGGGCCTTTCAGGGATGCCATGGGGGTGTATTCCCCGATTCCTCATGTACAGGCTGTGACGGGCTTGAGGCAGGTACGGCTGTTTCACTGACCTGCAGCCCACAAAGTACTCCTTGCCGTCATCATCCACCAGGAAGCCAGAGCCCCACTCCACAGAAAACCACAGGACAGTTCCCTTTCGCCGCTCCAGTGTAGGGTCTCCCGGCC
Source organism: Rhinella marina (assembly GCA_900303285.1). Taxonomy (NCBI): domain Eukaryota; kingdom Metazoa; phylum Chordata; class Amphibia; order Anura; family Bufonidae; genus Rhinella; species Rhinella marina. The sequence continues at coordinate 53,083 of ONZH01003609.1, read as the reverse complement.
TTGGATGGTCCAGTACTTGGATGACCCAGTCCTCCACTGCATTCTTGTAATCCCATAGGCTCTGGACGTGGGCCATCACCGATGCTGGCACAATCGGGTTCTGCCGAATGGAAGGTGTTGTTCTCCTCCTGGGCGGTGAAGTGGTTGCTCCTGCCGCCTCCGCTGCACCAGCCAGCAAGGCGAATATGTAGTCAGGAGTCGGTGAGACTCTCTTGTACAGTTGTGATGCTCTTATTTCTTGAGCGGGCGGTGGTTCGGGGTACTCGTCCCCAAAAACCATCTCTCCCCACTTGGGTCGCAGTTCTTTCACCAGGATGTTTGCTGTGGTCTGACTCTGGATCTTGTTCACCGCTGGCTTTAACTGGAGAGGAGGTCAGAGTATTGAGGGAGAAGTCTTCACTCTCTATACGTTCAAATAGTTAGTTCCCGGTGTGCCGGGCTGGTTTTTCCCGCTTCTGAGATGGGCGTATCATCACTTTCCCGCTCTTGAGGGGGCGTATCATCATTTTCCTGCTTCAGAGGGCGGGAGAGGGAAGAAGAAGAATGCGTACATTGCATGCATAGAACATTTACGAATAATACGAAGCGAATCTGAAAAAATCCGGATTCGCTTCGGAGTAGGAAAAATGGAGGATTCGATACGAATTTACGAAGCGGCAAATAGATTCGCTCATCTCTAATTACTTCCTTTTTGCAACCAACTCATGTTTTGTGTTACAGAAAAAAATTGATCCTTAAAGTATGTCTACTTATTTTCTGACATGTTTCAATGTACTTGTTTGTCTGTTGGGTTTTATGTGCCTGCGTAATGATAATGGGAAATATAAATACAAAAATTAGCTTCTTTCTTCTGCATGCCAATGATTACTGCTTTAATTTATATCTTTCATTAGATCTACATAAAATTACTCTCTGAAAAAAAAGAAAGATGAATCAGTAGTGCTAGTAGGCATATTTTAAGGCAGTAGTAAGTCAGCTAAGCACAATGTTCTGTAATCCCTTCTTTCAAATAATTAAATTGCTCTAGTAAGTATCATAGCGCGTGTCAATATCTGAATGGACAATAAATGTTAAAACAAGGTAAATAATTGCTTGGTTGTACTGGTGTTAATGACTATAAACTTTTACTATGCTAATTTTCTCCTCACTTTTAATTACAGATCAATAACAGTTTACTGTTGACATTTAAAAATGCTGAACCCAAAGTAGAACAAAGACAGAATGGAAATATACATTGTGGTACTGGATTTTCCAAATCAATCAACTTTGCCATTTAACAAACAGAAACATGTAAACAACGATCTGAGATCAGGAGGAATAAATACCTTGCTTAATAATTGTTAACAATGTCTATACTGAAATAGAAGACTTTTCCTGCTGAGAAAATAAGCACCTTGATACTGAGATCTTGCTACACCAATGTCAAGAATGATGATAATGTTGCAGAAACTCTAGGTGGTTACAAAACACAAGGAACAAAATTAAAAGAAAGCTGCTGGAGTTTCACCTTTAGGGCCATACAAAAACAATTATTTTACAAAAAATTACAGGGCATGGTTGTCACGGGGGAGACAAGGGAAGGTGCGCCCTGTACTGAATACCCCCCCGTTCTCTCCCTGCCTGCTTGCCTCAGTCGGCCCTAGGCGGCCGCGGACAACCACGGTGACGGTCCCTGCTCTGTATAAGTGCACAGGGAGGAACAGGGAACAATTGGAGAGACAAACACAGACGAAACAAACACAATATTAGAATAGTCAGCAAGCCAGGTCATACACAGGAGATAACGTCAATACCGGGGGTGAAGCAAAGAGAGGTCGAAGTCCAAAGTCCAAGGTCAGGGTCAAACAGCAATCAAACACTAAGTCGCACAAGCACTGATCAAAGTAGTAACGCTAATCACAGGCAATTAGGGAGGACAACTAGTGGCTTTAAATAGCCCTCCACTGGGTCATGTGACGGGGCCAGCGTCACATGACCTCATTTGCATACCAAGCGCTGGCCAAACGTGACCAGCGCTCAAATATGCACCAAATTTGGTCATGTGGCGTGGCCAGCGCCACATGACCCAAAACCAGGTATATAATAAATGTTCTGAGCGCTGGTTGCCAAGACCAGCGCTCAGATGTCCCCGCCTGCTCGTTTACTAGGGGGCGGGGAGGACGCCGGACGCGCTGTATCCGTGCGCGTGCCGGACCCTCTCCTGTGAGTGTCGTCATGGAGACGAGGACGCATCCTGCGTCCTCGCTCCGGCGCACTCCTGGGAGACCGGCGGCACGGCAGAGGGGAAGCGCGCAGCCGGCTCCCCGTTACAATGGTGTTCTCATGTTGCTGCAAAACATGAGGTAGAAACTTGAAAGGATGGGAAATTACTTTTACATTACATTAATGGCGACATAATGTCGTTAGAATAATTGCAGATTACGACTTTTTACATGGGGCAATGATCAGTAATAAATGTTTGTAGGAATGTTCAGATAATCATTGTCCCATGTAAACACCCCGCTGATCAGCCAACAAATGATCAAACACTTGTTTGACACCTGATCTGATCTTTTATGCATGCAATAATATAAAGTGTATGGGACAATCATAGTAATGAACTTTTTTCCCTTATACAGGTCCAATCAGCCTATGTAAAGGCTATTTACTTGTTTTAATTGGTGCTCATTATGGCCCCTCGGTGGGTCATATAAAAGAACCCTTAAAGCTAGCTGTACATATTCAATTGCTGTCCACTGAACAATTGTTCACCCAAGATCTATGTACTTCCTGACTACCCCATACATAAACACATCAGTTGCGGTGGAACTTGCATGTCTTGTCAATGGGGATGGAGCTGCTGCCAGACACTACTAGAGGATGCTTATCTCTTATGATTGAAACATGGATATTCACTTTATTTCACTTTATTCACTTTCAAAAGAGGGAATTATGAAACATATTATACATTTTGAATCTTTTTGCAGTGTCTATATCCAGTGTTTTCAGCATTTTTGGACTAACTTTTATTCGAAACACAGCATGCTCTACATATGGCATTTTCTTCTGGTGTTTTTCCATAGACTGGTTCCCTATCTAACAAAGAAAATGACCCCAAAACGTGTAAAAAAAAACACATGAATGTGCTTTTTTACAAGCTAAAAAACTGACACACAAAATTGAGCTTAAATGAAACCAATATGTTGTTTTTTGGTCAGAGCCTGCCTCTGGCCCTAAAGATTTGGATGAAAGGAAAACCTCCTTGATGTAAAGGTGGCCATACATATTAGACTGAAGAAAGCTGATGAATGAAAACAACAGCAGTTGAATGATCATTTTTTTAAACACGACCATAGATACAGACACAGCCATAGATAATGTAGTCCATATTGGCAGTTAAAATTGTTCAAATTGATCATACATGTTAAATGAATCCAGGCAATGAATGTACGATCCATGAACGATCTTGTCTTTAATCAAAACATATGTTGTCCAAGTACTGTATATAAATTTCAGACTGACTGGTTGTTTTTTTGTGAAATTATATTCTACAAACTATCCTTTTGTTGAAATTGTTTATATATTTGCATAGGTTAACCCCTTAATAACCAGGCCATTTTGCACCTTCGTGACCAAACTTATTTTTTAAAATCTGACATGTATCACTCTATGTGGTAATAACTTTGGAACACTTACTTATCCAAGCCATTCTGAGATTGTTTTCTCGTGACACATTGTACTTCATGACAGTCATAAATTTGAGTCAATATATGTCACCTTTATTTATGAAAAAATCCCAACTTTACCAAATTTTTTGAAAAATTCACAAGTTTCAAAATTTCAATTTCTCTGCTTTTAAAATTGAAAGTGATATCTCATAAAATATTTATTATTTAACATTCCCCATATGTCTACTTTATGTTTGCATCATTTTGTAAATGTCATTTTATTTTTTGGGGACGTTAGAAGGCTTAGAATTTTAGAGGCAATTCTTAAAATTTTTAAGAAAATTTCCAAAACCCACTTTTTAAGGACCAGTTCAGGTCTGAAGTCACTTTGTGGGGCTTACATAGTAGAACCCCCTATAAATGATCCCATTTTGGAAACTACACCCCTCAAGTTACTTAACACTAATTTTATAAACTTTGTTAACCCTTTAGGTATTCCACAAGAATTAAAGAAATATGGAGATGAAATTTAAAAATTTCACTTTTTTGGCAGATTTACCATTTTAGTCCATTTTTTCATTAACACATCTAAGGTTAACAGCCAAACAAAACTCAAATATTTATTACCCTGATTCTGCGGTTTACAGAAACACCCCACATGTGGTGGTAAACTGCTGTATGGGCGCATGGCAGGGCGCAGAAGGAAAGGAGTGCCGTATGGTTTTTTTGAAGTCAGATTTTGCTGTCCCATTTGAAGCCCCCCAGATGCACCCTATAGTACAAACAATCAAAAACTGACCCCATTTTGGAAACTACGGGATAAGATGACAGTTTTATTGGTACTATTTTGGGGTACATATGATTTTTAATCGCTCTATATTATTTTTTTTGGGAGGCAAGGTAACCGAAGAATGGATGTTTTGGTACTGTATTTATTTTTTGTTTTTTATAATGTTCATCTGACAGGTTAGATCATGTGGTATTTTTATAGAGCAGGTTGTTACGGATGCGATGATATCAAATATGTCTACTTTCTTTGTTTGTTTGTTTCAGTTTTACATAATAAAGCATTTTTGAGAAAAAATATGTTTTTGTGTCTCCATTTTCTGAATGCCATATCTTTTTTATTTTTCTTCCGATCATCTTGTGTAGAGGCTCATATTTTGCAGGAAGAGTTGAAATTTTTATTGGTACTGTTTTTGGGTAAATATGATTTTTTGATTATTTATTATTACACTTTTTGGGGCAAGGTGACCCAAAAATTGGTAATTTTGGCACAGCTTTAATTTCTTCATTTTTACTGCGTTCACCTGAGGGGTTAGGTCATGTGAGATTTTTGTAGAGCAGGTTGTTACGGACGTGGCGATACCGAACGTGTACTTTTTTTTATTTATTTAAGGTTTACACAATAATAACATTTTTGAAACAGAAAAAAAATCATGTTTTAGTGTCTTCATAGTGTGAGAGCTGTAGTTTTTTTATTTTTTGGGCGATTGTCTCAGGTAGGGGCTAATTTTTTGCGGGATGAGATGACAGTTAGATTGGTACTATTTTGGGGGGAATACACCTTTTTGATCGCTTGGTATTACGCTTTTTGTGATGTAAGTTGACAAAAAATGGCTTTTTTGACATAGTTTTTATTTTATTTTTTTTACTGTGTTTATCTGAGGGATTAGGTCATGTGAGATTTTTGTAGAGCAGGTTGTTACAGACGTGGAGATACCTAACATGTGTACTTTTTTTATTTATTTAAGGTTTACACAATAATATCATTTTTGAAAGAAAAAAAATATCATTAATAAATAAATAAATAAAATAACAGAGGACCCAGCCCTGAACCTTGGGGTACACCACTTATAACCCAGGACCATTCTGAATAGGAATCATTGACCACAACTCTCTGGACATGGTCCTTCAGCCAGTTTTCAATCCAATTAATATACTTTCCAAGCCTATAGACCTTACTTTATCTATTATTTCAACCGAATATAATAGTTAAAATCAGTAGTGCTACAAAAAGTTGCAGGTTAGCCCTAGCCTTAGACTAATGTGTATGGGCAGATAGTTTAAAAGGGTTGCCCAGGTTCAGAAAAATATGGCTGCTTTCTATCAAAGATAGATCACACATGTCCCTATTCACTTTAATGTACCTGAGCAGTAACACCAGTCACAAATTGTGTGGAAGACAAGTTTTTGGAACAAAACAGACAGGTTTTTCTAATTCTACAACAAGCACATTTTTAAAATAGTCAAAATTTTGAAAGTAAAAAAAAAATTGTGTCTCAATCAATTGTACATGAATAAACTTTTTCCAATTGAAAATTGATATACCACACCTTCTAGTCTCCTAAGATATTTTGTGAAAAGATGTTATTTAATTTTTTTTTACAGACTTTTGCTTTTTTCTCTTCCTCCTCCTTAAGTGCTGAAACACAATGAATTACACTAACATATATAGCTATGGGTAAATGCATGTTTGATAGTGTTAACAGGGTATGCAAATGAGCTGTTAGCAAGCTCTGCCTCTATCGCCACCAGATTTATAGTAGCTATCCTATAAGTTAATGTCCATAAAGACAAACATTTGTTTAACAACACTTTCTTATTACAAAGCTTCCAAAAATTGCCCCTGATCTGGAGCAGATGGTGTTTAAACACACTGTGCTATGGTTAAAAAAAAAAAAAAAAAAAAAAAAAAAACAGTGGCTTGTTAAGACCAAGTGTCCAAAATTATGCCTCAATGGGGGAAAATCCCAGCCCTTCTTTACACTCACACACACTTTAATGTCAGAAGAAGGAGTGGCTTGTTCTGTACAAGCATCTAAAAATTATGCCTTAATGGGAGCAGAGTGCCTGCATTTATACATACACAAGTGTTAATTGTCAGAAGAAACAGTGGCTTGTTCTTCACAAGTGCCCAAAAATTATTCATTAAGATGAGCAGAATACCTGACTGTATTTATACATTCACACGCAAGTATAAATTGCCAGAAGAAAGATTGGCTTCTTCTGAACAAGTCTGGAAATATTATCCTTTTTAATTGAGAATGGCAGAAGTACTGTGTGGATGTGGAAAGGTAAGTGTAATAGTGTCATGTGGCTACATTAGTAATGGCAGTAGTAGCAGCACAGCATTGAACAGACAAGGCAGTAGATGTGTGTGACTGTTTTAGGGTGGCAGTAGTATTAGTAGTAGTAGTGATTACTTTATTGTGATAATGGTAGTAGCAGTAAGGATAATGGATGTTGCAATAGGGTTATTAGTGGCAAGGAATAGCAGCTGTGGTGGTGGCAGCAGCACTATGGTGCAGAACATGATGGTAGGTATGCAGATAGTGGCATGATGGGACTTTGTCATTGAGGGCAAATCTATTCATAGACCTCAGCAGGAGGATTGTGAAAATCCCCATAGATCCATGACTCCATGGGTGTCACAACAATCACTGCCATGTTGAAAACCCTCTCTGAGATAATACTGGAGGCTGGGCGTGAGAGAACAGAGAGAGCATACTGGGCTAGTATGGGCCGCTGTTCCTGTCTGCCTGTCCAGTAGTGCATGGGGTCAGGGAACACTGCATGCACTGAGGAAAGGCCACAGCCATTTAGAGAACCAGACAATTTTAAACAATTATTTAATTTAAAAAATACACAACTGGCCAGAAGTATGAATATCATTCTACAGAATTAAATTTTGGTGAAGGCATAGAAGATTGCCACATTTCGATACTGATGAGGCAAATTTTGGCAGGTGGCGCAGCAGTTGAAAAAACTGTTACATTGTGTAACAATTAGCAAACTGAGCTGGCTGCTGTGGCTTCTGCTACTGATAACAAAGACAGCTGGTGACTACAATTTAAAAAGTTATACTTTTGCTTGTCTGGACTGAGAGGTGTGCAATGTATTTTAGGAGTTGATCAGATTTTTAGTTTAAAAATAAATATGTTTAAAAAAAAATTCCCTATGAAATTGAATGGCAGAATTGGTCAATAAATGCAGCCTGATCTGCTTAACATACAGACTGCATTAAAACTCCATTTTGAGTCTCTCAGCGCCGAAAGGTATGCTATGTAATTTTGAGGATGATCACACTTGTTGTTTTTAATAAATTTATGTTTAAAAATAAAAAAGCTTGAAATGATTAATTTCCAGACTTCATCCAAACTGTGTTTAAAAGCCCCCAGCACTGAGATATGTATTATGCATTTTTGGAGTCAATCAGATTTGTAGTTTTTAATAAATTTACATTTAAGTACAAAAAAAAATCCACCATAGAAATTAATGGCAGAGCCTGAACTGCTTAATATTTAACCTCTCCCCGACATATGACATAATAGTACATCAAAGCGGAAAGTGACTGCCCGCAATTTGACGTACTACTATGTCAATGCAGTCACTGATAGTCGGGCCCCTGCTGTATCTACCAGCATCACTGTAAAAGCCAATGCCAGCGGATTAGCCCATTCTATGCCATGGTCAGCATAGAATGTGTTTAGGGTGGGTGAGGGTTCCCATCAGATCCCCGCACCCCGGTGACTGGATGGATGAGAAAGCAGCCCGATGCCTTGCAGAGGCATCGGGACCTGCCTTCTACGTAATCCTAGCAGATCCAGCCCCTGGTTGGGTTTCCTAGGCAATTGTTAGTGTTACACTGTATAATAAAAAAAAAAGATAAATTAATATAGTAATATAAAAATAAAGTAAAAAAAAAGTGTTTAATAATAAAAAATAAAGTTTCAAGTAAAAAAAACCCTTTCTCCTGATTTTATAATAAAAAATAGAAAAAAAGAAGAAAAACACACATATAAGGTATCAGCTCTATAAATATACCAGATAATCTACCACGTTAGATAAACAACGTAAAAGATAATAAATAAAAACTGTGCCAAAAAAAATCTATTTTTTGTCACCTTACATCACAAAAAGTGCAATACCAAGCGATCAAAAAGTGGTATGTAGCACAAAATAGTACCAATCAAACCATCACCTCATCCAGCAAAAAATGAGCCCCTATATAAGACAGATCTCCCAAAAAAACTAAATGTGGCTCTCAGAATATGGAGACACTAAAATATTTTTTTTTGTTCAAAAATTCTTTTTTTGTGTTACAGTGAAATAAATAAAAAAATAGACATTGGGTATTGCCATGTCCATAACAACCAGCTCTATAAAAATATCACATGACCTACCCCTTAAGGTGAAGGCTGTAAAAAATAAAAGCTGTGCCAAAAAAGCAATTTTTTGTCACTTTACATCACAAAAAGTATAATTCAAATTTATCAAAAGCTCATATGCACCCCCAAAATTGTACCAATCAAGCGTCACCTCATCCTGCAAAAAATGAGCCCCCACATAAGTCAATTGCCTGAAATATAAAAAATAAAAATCATGGCTTTCAGAAAATGGAAAAACATAATTTTTCTTTACAAAAATGCTTTGTGTAAAAGTGGTAAATGTAAAAAAAAAAAAAAAAAAAAAAACTATATGAACTTCATATCGTAGCCCCATAACAGAGTGGGAATATGTGCCAACAGCAGTGGCAATAACAGGAACAGTAGTCGCCCCATGACAGATTGGAGAGGAGGGAAGCAGCAGTGACAGTGACAATAGTCAACCCATGAGAGAGTAGGGGGAGGGGCAGCAGCAGTGGAATACAGCACAAGATGTGGTGGATCACAGTAGTAGTAGAACCCAAAAAAAGCAGTTTGATAGCAAGGCCCAGTGGTATACATATCCTTTTAAAAATTAAACATGTACATATTAGTAAGCAATAATCTAAGGCAGCGTTTACTAGTAAACACAAAGGGAGGCGCACAATAGGTTGACTATTGTCACATACAGATAATGTAAGATATAACTCCAATTGGAGGCTCACCTTGTTTGGTTTTGCTAACAGTAGGCACAACACTAATGTAGGCTCATCACAGGATAATTTCAGACCCCGATAGTGGTTGGTATGCTGCCACGGATGCACGTGCTTCTTGTAGTGGATGCCTGGAGTCCCCAAGAAGTCAGAGGAGAAGCATACAAACAACGCAAGGAACCAGCCAATTTGGCGCAAGGAACCAGCCATTGTAAGAATGGCAGTAAAGGCAACAGGCGGGTGACATCAGAATGGTGGCAGCAACACATGGCCAGAAGTAACGGCCCATTTTGTAGAATATTCTGGTGTGGCAGCACACTACAGTATGATCATTAGTGACATGCCCATAGCAAACTCAGGCAGTTCAAGTTTATATGCCCAGTAGTCCATGGGATCTTGGATCATGGGTGACAGGGTGCAGTCCAAGTATGCCACCACCTGCTGGTTGATGTTCTGCTGCATGTCCTGCTGCTGGGTCGTTTCTTCAGTAGTCAGCTGAAGGAAACTACTCATCATAAACTGCAGACTGAAGCTACTGCATATGTAGCTGGTGCTGCTTCTTCTACCCCACCACCAACAGTCATGGCAGTGGAGCATGAGTGAAGAGGTTCCTCCTGGTCAGACCTTCCGGAGGACAGGCAATGGCACTCATAGGCAGTGACCAACTGACTACACAGCATGTCTCTATAGTAGTTTATTTCGCATCCCTCTCAGAAGGTCTAAAAAATGCCCCCATTTTTGACTAGTATCGAGGGCCTAACAATGTGGTTAGCTAGTAATCATCCCTCTGCCGAATCATGACAATGTGGCTGTCACTACACACACATGACAGAAGGCATCTGGCCATGTGCGTAAGGGACTCGGAGGACCTCCATCTCCATGGCATACTGAGGGGTCATTTGCATCGTCTTCGTTGTCGATGATGAAGCTCCTTATGCTCCTTCTCGCCTTTCACGTGGGCAGATAAACCACCTTGTTGTGTGTACAATTCCTGGGCATTTATGTCCTCTTTCTCCACTGCCAGTTCATCCTCCTTGGTGGACATGAAATGGAGGTTCCACGTCTTCTGTCTCCAATCATATTTCTCAGCATCCCCTCAGAACATGAAGGCGTGGAATTACATCATTTATCCCCTAATTCTGCCAACTGTCAAATAAAGTGGCCTCCTCAAAGGGCCTGAGCAAATGGCACGTGCCTTGTGTGAACTGCCACTGGTTAACGTGGACATTACACAGGAGAGTAGACCTGTCCGTTTGCAGCATTAAGAAATTGTTGACCACCTTCCTTTTCTTGTACTGGCTGTTTAACATATGGAGCTTGGAGTTCCAATGGGTGGAAACATTGCATATAAGGTGATGGGGAATTGCATTTTGCATTTGCAGCTCAAGAAAGGTGTGTTTTGCACAGTAACAGTGGCTGAAGTGCATGCACAGTTTCCTGGACATTTTTAACAGCTCTTGCAGTTCAGTGGAAGACTTGAGGAATCAGCTGACAGTGAGATTAAAGACATGCACCATGCAGGACGTATGAGTTAGCTCCAACTGACGAAGCGCAGATAAAATCTTCTTCTGGTTATCAGTAACCATGGTTCCTATCTCCAGTTAATAAGGAGACCACATGTGTTTGATTTCATTATTGACGACACATAACAGTCCCTCTTCGGTGTGGCTCTGTTCATCAAGACCAGGTGCAGAACCGCGTGACAAAACCTAACTTTTCATAAGTGATATGCTGAAGGACCACTGTGAACTGTGCCTAGAGGGAAGGGTGAGGACAAGGTGGAGGATGAGGAGGCAGAGGAGGAAATTGGCACAGAAATCTCATGATTACAGTATGGAGGCGGCATTTCCATCAACTGGCCAAGTTGCTGGTGTGCCTTGCCTGGAACAACATTTATCCTGTGGGCTGTGAACAACATATTTGTCCTTGAGCATATTCACAACTCAAGACATCAGTGCTGACTTGAACTGCACCAGACACTGAGAGTCCCAAGGAATGGCCCACTTTATGCTCAATGTACATGTGAAGGGCTGGTACAGCTTTTTTGGAAAAGTAATCTCGGTTTGGGTCTCTCTACCTTTAGCTGACATAAGCCATCAGTTCTCTGAAATGTAAAGTCAACTACATGGAAGGAGAAGGACTGTGGTACCAGAAACTTGACTAGGTGCACGTTCAGCTTCTGTGCTGTTGGACGAGTGCACAAATACTGTATTTTTTTGCAATTGCCTCGGTGATCGATTGCTGTCGAAACAAGTGATGAGGAGTAGTAGTAGTAGTAGGAGCATCAGGAGTAATAGACAACATTGAAGTTAATGGTAAGGAACAGCTTTCTTCTGCTGATGTTGTCTAGCCCCGACTACTGGAGAGGGGGTGTAGGCCTGCGGGAGATGTAGCAGTTGCTGCATCAGGCTGTAAGACTAAATAAGTGGCACAGTTTTCCCACACCACTTTACGATTACACTCCATGTGTTGATGCAGGGCTGTCGTGCCAACAATAGCCACCTGGCCATGCCTCACCTTCTGCCCACATACTTTGCATACCTTGACACTAACATCCTTCAGCAACTTGATAAAAATTCCCACACTGCCAAGTATGGCATTATACCACTCCGCACTGACTGACCTGCCTCTATGAACTTGTGCACCATTAGTTGTTTCCTGACAGGTAGACAGCTGAGTAGCAGACGGTCTACACTGCTGTCTCACAGGCCTTTTGCCCCCTCAACCCTGATGATGATGATGATGCCCCTTCTTCACTCGGCTCCCATGTGCAATCAGCTACATCATTATTCACTACTGTCTGTTCAACACTTATGCCACCCTCACCACTCTCATGGCCATGTCCCTGACTGCTCGCATCATATACTCCCACCCAACTATCATCATCGTTCGTTGCACAAACAGATTAAGTATTATTGGCACAGCAAATGATCTAGATAAACATGCTTATATATAAGACATCCTGTTGACAATGAGTCTGATGCACAGTAAGTGTATGTATAACACTACACATTAAGTATTAATGGTGCATCAAGTGTACTAGATAAACGTGCCTATATGTTAGGCTGCCTGTTGACAATGAGTCTGATGCACAACATGTCTATGTATAACAGAACAGATTAAGTATAAATGGCACAGCAGATAAAATACATAAACGCAATTATATATTAGACCGCATGTTGACAATAAGTCTGGTGCACAGTAAGTCTATGTATACCAGAATAGATTAAGAATGAATGGCTCAGCAGGTGAACAAGATGCACAGGGTGATTACACTGAACCTGCACTGTCCCAGCAGTCTCCCTATGCCCCCCTGACAGTGTCTAAAAACTCTCCCTACAATCTCCCTACTCTGTCCCTGCACTGTTCCTATCCAATATCCTACAATTGAAAGTTAAAATACTGTCCCTAGTTTTTGCCACATCTCTCCCTATTCTCAGTTCACAGTGAAATGGTGACTACTGCTCAGGATGAGGCTTTTATAGGGCTGGGACATCACCGGGGATGGCTATCTGCTGATTTGCTGGCTGCACACCTTCATGGATCATATCTCATTCCCTGGCTTCCCACTAATTTAAGAAAAAAAAATATTCAACACGACAAAGTGCAAAGAAATTAGAAATTCTTGCGAATCAAATTTTTCTTGAAATTCAGATCAAAGTCAATTTGTTTTGTTTCGTTCAACATTAGCCATAGTGTATAGTAACTATCAGTAATGTAACAGATTAACTATGAAAGTCAAAACAGTTGAACAAGATACACATGGCTATATATTAGACCGCCCTTTAATAGTGAGGCACAGTAATTCTATATATAAACTAAGAGGTTAACTGTGAATGTGTCAACAGTTCAACAAGATGCAGACAGTAATTTTATATTAGACTGCCCTTTAATATTGAGGCACAATAGTTCTAAATATGCTCTAACAGATTAATGGGGCTTGTGGCAGCAGTTGAACAAGATGTATGCGACAATAAATTAGACCGCTCTTAAATACTGAAGCACAGTAATTCTATGTATAAACTAACAGATTAAGGCTACATTCACACGACCGTTGTTTTCATGGTCTCCGAGCCACATATTTTGTGGCTCAGATCCAGAGCCATTTATTTCTATGGGGCCGCAAAAGATGCGGACAGCACACCGTGTGCTGTCCGCATCTGTTGCTCCACACCACGGCCCCACAAAAAGAATAGAACATGTCCTATTCTTGTCCACAAATTGCAGAACGCACATGGGCCGGTATCAGTGTTTTGCATATTGCGGATCCGCAAAACACAACGGTCGTGTGAATGTAGCCTAATGCAGATTTTGTCAGCAGTTGAACAAGATGCACTCAGTGATATATTAGACTGCCCTTTAATATTGAGGTACAGTAATTCTATATATAAACTAACAGACTGCGAATGTGCCAGCAATTCAACAAGATGCAGACGCCATATATTAGACCTCCCTATAATACTGATTAGTGTTTAGTGGCGAATTGAAGTTGCCAAAGTGGACTTTGATCCAAATTTCAGAGAAAATTTGATTTGCTGTGAAGCCTCATTTCCTCATTTCCTTGTACTGCGTAATAATGAATTGATTTCCCCTGAAATGTGGTAAAAAAAAATGAAAAGAAATCATACTTAGTTTATCCGTTTAAGCGTGAAGAGCCCGTTGCCATCTTGATTGAAGATCCTGCAAAATACCATGGGCAGTGATGTATGACATTACTACGCCAGCTGATGTGAGGATGTCATCATGGGACGTATTATAATTTGCGCTGGATCTTCAATCAAGATGGTGGCGACAGGCTCTGAGTGATCAAATGGATGTGGTAAGTATAATCTTATTTATTTTTTTATTATAGACTTAAATATTAAGTCAGATGCTGCGATCAGTGATGACCACAGCATCTGAGGGGTACAATGATGAGGAGCAGCGCAATCGCTGCTCCCTGTCATTGCACCCGTTATTTACAAAGAAATGCGCTTTGTGACGAAGTAATTCATCACGAAGCAAACTTTTTTTGTAAACTTCAGCCAAGCATTCAAATGGAATTTAACCCTTAGACTCCCAGCGCCGTACATGTACTGCGCAAAAATCACTGCCGCAAGTCTCAGCGCCGTACATGTACGGTGCTCTGATCGGGCGGGCACAGGAGCTGCGCCCGCCCGTTCAGCGGTGGGGGTCCGGCTGTGCCCAGGTGCCGGACCCCTGCTGAATGCGCCAGCATCGGTGAAAAAAACCATACCGGTGCATTAACCCTTCATGTGACGTGGTCAGCGCTGATTGCGCTGATTACATGTAGTGTGTGGGATTCAGGATGGTGAGCGGGGGGGCCATCGGGTCCCCGCGCTGATGTGACGGGGACCTGATGGCTCGGACAGCAGCCCGATGCCTTCCTTAGGCATCGTGGCTGCTATCCCTGCGTGCCTGTGCGATCCAGCCCCCTGGATCGCACAGCAAGCAGGCTGTAAGTGTATTACACTGAGTAATACACTTACAGCCAATGCAATACAATACAAAAGTATTGTAATGCATTGTAAAGGGGATCAGACCCCCAAAAGTTAAATAAAGTGGAAAAAAGTTAAAAAATAGAGTTTCCTAAAAAAAAAAATAATAAAAGTTTCAAGTAAAATAAAGCCATTTTCAAAAAAAAAGTTTAAAAAAAATTGTAAAAAAAAAGGTAAAAAAAGAAAGATAAACATATTAGGTATTGCCGCGTCCGTATCAACCGGCTCTATAAAAATATTACGTCATCCACCTCGCCAGGTGAACGCAGTTAAAAAAAAAAAATGTGCCAAAACAGACATTTTTTGGTCACCTTCTCTTACAAAAAGTGTAATAGCAGGCGATCAAAAAGGCGTATTTATCCCAAAATGGTACCAATTAAACCATCATCTTGTCCCGCAAAAATGATACCCTACCTGAGACAATCTCCCAAAAAAATAAAAAAATATGGCTCTCTGAAAATGGCAACACAAAAAACAGATTTTATTCTGTTCAAAAATAAATCTAATGTGTAAAACTTTCCAAAAATAAAAAAGTTACACATATTTAGTACAGCCGCGTCCGTAACAACCTGCTCTATAAAAATATTACATGAGATGGCCCCCCAGGCGAATGCTGTAAAATATAAAAAATAAAAACTATGCCAAAACAACCATTTTGTTCCCTCTTTCCTCACAAAAAGTGTAATAGCAGGCAATCAAAAAGGCGTATTTATCCCAAAATGGTACCAATCAAACCGTCATCTTGTCCCGCAAAAATAATACCCTACCTGAGACAATTGCCCGAAAAATAAAAAAAATATGGCTCTCTGAAAATGGCAACACAAAAAAAAGATTATAAAAAAATAAATCTAATGTGTAAAACTTTCCAAGAATAAAAAAGTTACACATATTGGTTACGGTCGTGTCCGTAACAACCTGCTCTATAAAAATATTACATGAGATGGCCCCCCAGGTGAATGCTGTAAAAAAAAAATAAAAAAAACGATGCCATAACAGCCATTTTTTTTCACCTTGCCTCACAAAAAGTGTAATACCACGCGATCAAAAAGGCGTATGTACCCCGAAATGGTACCAATCAAACCATCATCTCGTCCCGCAATGAGCCCCCACATAAGACAATAACTAAAAAAAAAAAAAATCAATGGCTCCCGCAAACCAATCCATCAAAATCTGTGTTGTAAAATCCATATGGCGCTCCTTCTGTTCTGAGTCCTGCCATGTGCCCCCACAGCAGTTTACCACTACATATGGGGTGTTGCCGTATTCAGGAGAAAATGGGTAACAAATTATGGGATGCTTTTCTCCTGTTACCCCTTGTGAAAATTAAAAATTTGGGACTAAAGCAATATTTTATTGGAAGAAATGAAACTTTTCATTTTCACAGCCAAGTGCTTCCAAATTCCGTAAAACGCTAAGGGGGTCAAAGTGGCCAGTACCCCCCTTAATATATTCTTTGAAGGGTGTAGTTTCCAAAATGGGGTCACTTTTTGAGGGTTTCCACTGTAGGGGTACGTCAGGGTCTCTCAATTACAAAATGGTGCCTAAAAACCATTCTAGCAAAATCTGCCTCCAAAATCTGTATGGCACTCCTTTCCTTCTAACCATTGCCACAAACCCATAGAGACGTTTACCACCACATATGGAGTATTTCTGTAAACTGCAGAGTAATGTATATATAGGTTTAGTTTGCTGTTAACCCTTGCTGTTTTGCAAGAAAAAAATTATTAACATGAATAATCTACCAAAAAAGTGAAATTTTGAAATTTCACCTCCATTTTCCATTAATTCTTGTGGAACACCTCAAGGGTTAACAAAGTTTGTAACAGCTGTTTTTTATAATTTGAGAGGTGTAGTTTCTAAAATGGGGTCATTTATGGGTGGTTTCCATTACATAAGCCACTCAAAATCACTTAATAACTGAATTGGTGCTTAAAAAAATGGTTTTGGAAATTTTGTTAAAAATTTGAAAAATTGCTTCTAAACTTCTAAGCCCTCTAACGTCCCAAAAAAGTAACATGACATTTATAAAATGTTGCCAACATAAAGAAGACATATGGGGAATGTAAAATAACAACTATTTTTGGAGGTATTACTATGTATTTTGAAAGTAGAGAAATTGAAATTTTGAAATTTGCTAATTTTTCCAAATTTTTGCTAAATTTGGTATTTTTTTTATAAATAAAAATGAAAAATTTTGCCACAAATTTACTACTGTCATGAAGCACGATATGTGACGAGAAAACAATCTTAGAATGGCCTGGATAAGTAAAAGCGTTCCAAAGTTATTACCACATAAAGTGACACATGTCAGATTTGCAAAAAACGGCCTGGGATTTGAGGTGAAAAGTGGGCAGGTACTGAAAGGGTTAAAAGAACTTTACACTAATATTGATGCACCGTAAATTTATATATAAACTAACAGATTAAATTGGATTGTGGCAGTAGTCGAACAAGATGAGATGCACACGGCAATCACACTCAACCTGTACCTTCCCATCTCCTTATGCTCTCCCTACAGTGTCTAAAAACTCTCCTTACAATGTCCCTGCACGCTCCCTATCAAACATTCTACAATTAAAAGCTTTTTGCAACAGTGTCCCTAGCACATAAGTACATGTTACGTCTTTCCCAAAGTTTAGCTCACAGTGAAATGGCGGAGATCGCGTGGGATGAGGCTTTTTATATGGCTGTAACATCACAGTGATTGGTTATCTGCGTGCACCAGCCATTTTAGAAAAAATCCGATTTCTTGCAATGAAGCGCGAGGAGATTCGGCTTTGCGGCAAATCAAATTTTTTCTAAACATTGGATCGAATTCCGCTTTGGATTCTTCGATTCGCTCAACACTAGTGACAATCACAGTCAAACTACTACCCAGTCTCACAGAATACCAGAAACACATCCCCTCCCTGTCTGTACTATCACTAGGGGGGGCCGGGATCACTACCCAACATCTGACTACTACCCCCAGTCTCACAGATATCCAGAAACACATCCCCTCCCTGTCTGTACTATCACTAGGGGGGGGCGGGATCACTACTCCCAACATCTGACTACTACCCCCAGTCTCACAGATATCCAGAAACACATCCCCTCCCTGTCTGTACTATCACTAGGGGGGCCGGGGATCACTACCCCCAACATCTGACTACTACCCCCAGTCTCACAGATATCCAGAAACACATCCCCCCTCCCTGTCTGTACTATCACTAGGGGGGGCCGGGGATCACTACTCCCAACATCTGACTACTACCCCCAGTCTCACAGATATCCAGAAACACATCCCCTCCTCTGTCTGTACTATCACTAGGGGGGGCCGGGGATCACTACCCCAACATCTGACTACTACCCCAGTCTCACAGATATCCAGAAACACATCCCCTCCCCTGTCTGTACTATCACTAGGGGGGGCGGGGATCACTACTCCCAACATCTGACTACTACCCCCAGTCTCACAGATATCCAGAAACACATCCCCTCCCTGTCTGTACTATCACTAGGGGGGGCCGGGGATCACTACTCCCAACATCTGACTACTACCCCCAGTCTCACAGATATCCAGAAACACATCCCCTCCCCTGTCTGTACTATCACTAGGGGGGCCGGGATCACTACCCCCAACATCTGACTACTACCCCCAGTCTCACAGATATCCAGAAACACATCCCCTCCCCTGTCTGTACTATCACTAGGGGGGCGGGGATCACTACTCCCAACATCTGACTACTACCCCCAGTCTCACAGATATCCAGAAACACATCCCCTCCTCTGTCTGTACTATCACTAGGGGGGGCGGGGATCACTACTCCCAACATCTGACTACTACCCCCAGTCTCACAGATATCCAGAAACACATCCCCTCCCTGTCTGTACTATCACTAGGGGGGCCGGGGATCACTACTCCCAACATCTGACTACTACCCCCAGTCTCACAGATATCCAGAAACACATCCCCTCCCCTGTCTGTACTATCACTAGGGGGGGCGGGGATCACTACTCCCAACATCTGACTACTACCCCCAGTCTCACAGATATCCAGAAACACATCCCCTCCCCTGTCTGTACTATCACTAGGGGGGGCCGGGGATCACTACTCCCAACATCTGACTACTACCCCCAGTCTCACAGATATCCAGAAACACATCCCCTCCTCTGTCTGTACTATCACTAGGGGGGGCCGGGGATCACTACTCCCAACATCTGACTACTACCCCCAGTCTCACAGATATCCAGAAACACATCCCCTCCCCTGTCTGTACTATCACTAGGGGGGCCGGGGATCACTACCCCCAACATCTGACTACTACCCCCAGTCTCACAGATATCCAGAAACACATCCCCTCCCCTGTCTGTACTATCACTAGGGGGGGGCCGGGGATCACTACTCCCAACATCTGACTACTACCCCCAGTCTCACAGATATCCAGAAACACATCCCCTCCCTGTCTGTACTATCACTAGGGGGGGCCGGGGATCACTACTCCCAACATCTGACTACTACCCCCAGTCTCACAGATATCCAGAAACACATCCCTCCCTGTCTGTACTATCACTAGGGGGGGCGGGGATCACTACTCCCAACATCTGACTACTACCCCCAGTCTCACAGATATCCAGAAACACATCCCCTCCCCTGTCTGTACTATCACTAGGGGGGCCGGGGATCACTACTCCCAACATCTGACTACTACCCCCAGTCTCACAGATATCCAGAAACACATCCCCTCCCCTGTCTGTACTATCACTAGGGGGGCCGGGGATCACTACTCCCAACATCTGACTACTACCCCAGTCTCACAGATATCCAGAAACACATCCCCTCCCCTGTCTGTACTATCACTAGGGGGGGCCGGGGATCACTACCCCAACATCTGACTACTACCCCCAGTCTCACAGATATCCAGAAACACATCCCCTCCCCTGTCTGTACTATCACTAGGGGGGGCCGGGGATCACTACTCCCAACATCTGACTACTACCCCCAGTCTCACAGATATCCAGAAACACATCCCCTCCCCTGTCTGTACTATCACTAGGGGGGGCCGGGGATCACTACTCCCAACATCTGACTACTACCCCCAGTCTCACAGATATCCAGAAACACATCCCCTCCCCTGTCTGTACTATCACTAGGGGGGGCCGGGGATCACTACCCCAACATCTGACTACTACCCCCAGTCTCACAGATATCCAGAAACACATCCCCTCCCTCTGTCTGTACTATCACTAGGGGGGGCCGGGGATCACTACTCCCAACATCTGACTACTACCCCCAGTCTCACAGATATCCAGAAACACATCCCCTCCCCTGTCTGTACTATCACTAGGGGGGGCCGGGGATCACTACTCCCAACATCTGACTACTACCCCCAGTCTCACAGATATCCAGAAACACATCCCCTCCCCTGTCTGTACTATCACTAGGGGGGGCCGGGGATCACTACCCCCAACATCTGACTACTACCCCCAGTCTCACAGATATCCAGAAACACATCCCCTCCCCTGTCTGTACTATCACTAGGGGGGCCGGGGATCACTACTCCCAACATCTGACTACTACCCCCAGTCTCACAGATATCCAGAAACACATCCCCTCCTCTGTCTGTACTATCACTAGGGGGGGCCGGGGATCACTACTCCCAACATCTGACTACTACCCCCAGTCTCACAGATATCCAGAAACACATCCCCTCCCCTGTCTGTACTATCACTAGGGGGGGCCGGGGATCACTACTCCCAACATCTGACTACTACCCCCAGTCTCACAGATATCCAGAAACACATCCCCTCCTCTGTCTGTACTATCACTAGGGGGGGCCGGGGATCACTACTCCCAACATCTGACTACTACCCCCAGTCTCACAGATATCCAGAAACACATCCCCTCCCCTGTCTGTACTATCACTAGGGGGGCCGGGGATCACTACTCCCAACATCTGACTACTACCCCCAGTCTCACAGATATCCAGAAACACATCCCCTCCCCTGTCTGTACTATCACTAGGGGGGGCCGGGGATCACTACTCCCAACATCTGACTACTACCCCCAGTCTCACAGATATCCAGAAACACATCCCCTCCCCTGTCTGTACTATCACTAGGGGGGGCCGGGGATCACTACTCCCAACATCTGACTACTACCCCCAGTCTCACAGATATCCAGAAACACATCCCCTCCCCTGTCTGTACTATCACTAGGGGGGGCCGGGGATCACTACTCCCAACATCTGACTACTACCCCCAGTCTCACAGATATCCAGAAACACATCCCCTCCTCTGTCTGTACTATCACTAGGGGGGGCCGGGGATCACTACTCCCAACATCTGACTACTACCCCCAGTCTCACAGATATCCAGAAACACATCCCCTCCCCTGTCTGTACTATCACTAGGGGGGGCCGGGGATCACTACTCCCAACATCTGACTACTACCCCCAGTCTCACAGATATCCAGAAACACATCCCCTCCCCTGTCTGTACTATCACTAGGGGGGGCCGGGGATCACTACTCCCAACATCTGACTACTACCCCCAGTCTCACAGATATCCAGAAACACATCCCCTCCCCTGTCTGTACTATCACTAGGGGGGCGGGGGATCACTACTCCCAACATCTGACTACTACCTCCCAGTCTCACAGATATCCAGAAACACATCCCCTCCCCTGTCTGTACTATCACTAGGGGGGGCCGGGGATCACTACTCCCCAACATCTGACTACTACCCCAGTCTCACAGATATCCAGAAACACATCCCCTCCCTGGTCTGTACTATCACTAGGAGGGGGCGGGGATCACTACCCCCAACATCTGACTACTACCCCCAGTCTCATAGATATCCAGAAACACATCCCCTCCTCTGTCTGTACTATCACTAGGGGGGGGGGATCCACTACCTCCCAACATCTGACTACTACCCCCAGTCTCACAGATATCCAGAAACACATCCCTCCTCTGTCTGTACTATCACTAGGAGGGGCCGGGGATCACTACCCCCAACATCTGACTACTACCACCCAGTCTCACAGATATCCAGAAACACATCCCCTCCCCTGTCTGTACTATCACTAGGGGGGGCCGGGGATCACTACTCCCAACATCTGACTACTACCCCCAGTCTCACAGATATCCAGAAACACATCCCCTCCTCTGTCTGTACTATCACTAGGGGGGGCGGGGATCACTACTCCCAACATCTGACTACTACCCCCAGTCTCACAGATATCCAGAAACACATCCCCTCCCCTGTCTGTACTATCACTAGGGGGGGCCGGGGATCACTACTCCCAACATCTGACTACTACCCCCAGTCTCACAGATATCCAGAAACACATCCCCTCCCTGTCTGTACTATCACTAGGGGGGCCGGGGATCACTACTCCCAACATCTGACTACTACCCCCAGTCTCACAGATATCCAGAAACACATCCCCTCCTCTGTCTGTACTATCACTAGGGGGGCCGGGGATCACTACTCCCAACATCTGACTACTACCCCCAGTCTCACAGATATCCAGAAACACATCCCCTCCCCTGTCTGTACTATCACTAGGGGGGCCGGGGATCACTACTCCCAACATCTGACTACTACCCCCAGTCTCACAGATATCCAGAAACACATCCCCTCCCCTGTCTGTACTATCACTAGGGGGGCCGGGGATCACTACTCCCAACATCTGACTACTACCCCCAGTCTCACAGATATCCAGAAACACATCCCCTCCCCTGTCTGTACTATCACTAGGGGGGCGGGGATCACTACTCCCAACATCTGACTACTACCCCCAGTCTCACAGATATCCAGAAACACATCCCCTCCTCTGTCTGTACTATCACTAGGGGGGCCGGGGATCACTACTCCCAACATCTGACTACTACCCCCAGTCTCACAGATATCCAGAAACACATCCCCTCCCCTGTCTGTACTATCACTAGGGGGGGCCGGGGATCACTACTCCCAACATCTGACTACTACCCCCAGTCTCACAGATATCCAGAAACACATCCCCTCCCCTGTCTGTACTATCACTAGGGGGGCCGGGGATCACTACTCCCAACATCTGACTACTACCCCAGTCTCACAGATATCCAGAAACACATCCCCTCCTCTGTCTGTACTATCACTAGGGGGGCCGGGGATCACTACTCCCAACATCTGACTACTACCCCCAGTCTCACAGATATCCAGAAACACATCCCCTCCCCTGTCTGTACTATCACTAGGGGGGGCCGGGGATCACTACTCCCAACATCTGACTACTACCCCCAGTCTCACAGATATCCAGAAACACATCCCCTCCCCTGTCTGTACTATCACTAGGGGGGCCGGGGATCACTACTCCCAACATCTGACTACTACCCCCAGTCTCACAGATATCCAGAAACACATCCCCTCCCTGTCTGTACTATCACTAGGGGGGCCGGGATCACTACTCCCAACATCTGACTACTACCCCCAGTCTCACAGATATCCAGAAACACATCCCCTCCTCTGTCTGTACTATCACTAGGGGGGGGGATCACTACCTCCAACATCTGACTACTACCCCCAGTCTCACAGATATCCAGAAACACATCCCCTCCCCTGTCTGTACTATCACTAGGGGGGGCCGGGGATCACTACCCCCAACATCTGACTACTACCCCCAGTCTCACAGATATCCAGAAACACATCCCCTCCTCTGTCTGTACTATCACTAGGGGGGCCGGGGATCACTACTCCCAACATCTGACTACTACCCCCAGTCTCACAGATATCCAGAAACACATCCCCTCCCCTGTCTGTACTATCACTAGGAGGGGCCGGGGATCACTACTCCCAACATCTGACTACTACCCCCAGTCTCACAGATATCCAGAAACACATCCCCTCCTCTGTCTGTACTATCACTAGGGGGGGCCGGGGATCACTACCCCCAACATCTGACTACTACCCCCAGTCTCACAGATATCCAGAAACACATCCCCTCCCCTGTCTGTACTATCACTAGGGGGCCGGGGATCACTACTCCCAACATCTGACTACTACCCCCAGTCTCACAGATATCCAGAAACACATCCCCTCCCCTGTCTGTACTATCACTAGGGGGGGCCGGGATCACTACTCCCAACATCTGACTACTATCCCCAGTCTCACAGATATCCAGAAAACACATCCCCTCCCCTGTCTGTACTATCACTAGGGGGGGCCGGGGATCACTACCCCAACATCTGACTACTACCCCCAGTCTCACAGATATCCAGAAACACATCCCCTCCCCTGTCTGTACTATCACTAGGGGGGGCCGGGGATCACTACCCCCAACATCTGACTACTACCCCCAGTCTCACAGATATCCAGAAACACATCCCCTCCCCTGTCTGTACTATCACTAGGGGGGGGATCACTACCTCCAACATCTGACTACTACCCCCAGTCTCACAGATATCCAGAAACACATCCCCTCCCCTGTCTGTACTATCACTAGGGGGGGCCGGGGATCACTACTCCCCAACATCTGACTACTACCCCCAGTCTCACAGATATCCAGAAACACATCCCCTCCTCTGTCTGTACTATCACTAGGGGGGGCCGGGGATCACTACCCCCAACATCTAACTACCCCCTGCGGTGAGGAATGCTTTGAAGCCTGACCAGAGCACTGAGACCCCTGTAAAGTGGAGATCTCTCAAATCTTAACATTTCCTGAGAGTCCCATAGATCTTCAGCCTTATCTCTGGTGTCAGGCAGATGTGACGACCATCACTACAACCCCCACCATGTAACAGAGCACACCGAGTAATAAAGAAGCACATCGACCCAATATACACATAATAATAGGAAATGACATAGTCCGCTGTGACAGGTGTCGTTATGAATAAAACTAAAACATGCTTTTTTTCTCACGGCAGAAGGTTTGCAATAAGTTTTTGGGGAAGTAATGCTCAATCGGACAAGCGCTGCGGCCAAAATACACGCTGCGGGAAAATGTGAAATTATAAACTGAACAAAAGCAAAATGCGTAACCTCTGCGGCAAAATATACGCTTCTAGTGAGGCTGGAATATGCGCTTATTGCACACGTATTAACCGTGGAAGCGTTCTTCTACATATAAAAAGAGTACTGTCTCTTTAAATGATCTCTGTGCAGTGTGTATGCCGTGGCTGGAACAGACGCCCGTCCTGTCTCTGATGAGAAAACCTGACTTTCTATCAAGTGATTCAATCAACCTAACGAAATATATCTTCCCAGTCCCTAACACTGTCCCTGCTAGACCATGAACTGGCCGGACATGTACCAGTGGCTGAGCTGACACAGTGCCTGACAGACAAGCCAGTATCCCCTCTCCTGATTGGCCTCCCCGTGGTCATGTGACCATGTTTCCCTCTCTGGCGTATCGAGTTTGAAATCTAAAATGAAGGGCGCCTTTTCCCGCTATTTATCCAAAGCAAATTGCCAAAACTTCGGATATGTTTGGAACAAGTAATTTAGTGAAATTCTTGACAGATCCAGTTAATTTAGAATTTATTCGCTCATCTCTAATGCATACATTTATAAACAATCAGCAAAGATCTGAATAAATGAGATGAGATATTCTATGTACAGATAACCCGGGATCCAGCATTCACAATCGGCGACGTCTGTTTATCTACTCCCCCTCCCTGTACAGTCTACGATGCACAGTTTACAAAGCAGAGGCTGCTGTGTCTACAGTCCATGTCTCTGCTCTAAGGCATGAATCTAAATGCTGTTAACAGCGGCTCAGGTAAGATGGCCGCCTCCATAATCATGTACAGAAAATAAAATATGAGAAGAAAGCCGTGGTCAGCAAGCCTTAGTGCCGCAGCATGGCGCTGCTGGAGAAGAAGACTGATAATAGCAGAAACTTCAGAAGAGAATTTAGAGGACTGGAATGGCGGACTGGTTGAGCTGGTTCTATGGCATACAGATTCTTGGTATAATCCCCGTCTTTTATATGTCACAATGCTGATTCCAGGGTGGAGCTTCCATTACTGATGGCTGATGAGGGGGTCGATGCCCTCTCTAATATCGTTCAATGTACGACTGCTGGACCATGAAATATCGCTGAATGTCTTGTCTGAGGGAACCAGTGAAACGAGTCCTGGTGGGGGCATCCTCGGTGCTGCTGAACGGGCTGAGGGTCACCTTCTTTACAGGCAGGTTAATAAACGGGATGATATCAGAACAAAGTGGCCGAACTGCGGGAAAGATCCCACCTGGAAAAGAAGAAGCAGCACAGTGTGAAGACTCCACAGAATGTAAGGGCCAAAGCACAAACTGGTTCAGGAGCCCCGAGGCCCCTCTGAGATGTCAAATGAGGAGTCGCCTGAACAACATCGTCAGTTATGTCATCAGTTATACTGGTAATAGTGCACAAACTGATTACTAATGGTGGGTAATGTAATATAACTGCTACCTGTGGATATGTCTGGTCACTACAGTACCATATGAAGTAATTCTATCTATATCAGACTTGATTCAGAATCGGGGGAGAAGTGATCTAAGGAGAGGTCCTGGAGGAGGTAGGGGACGTGGTAAAAGATGGCAGAGATGGGGAAATCAAAGAGGGAGTGGGGGAGCCCTCACCTCAATGCTCATCTGCTTCTTCCTCAACAATTCAGTCAATCACATTTTTAACCAAGAGCTTCTCCCCCTTATCATCTAAGGGAACGGCCAAGGTTGGGGGAAGAGCAGAATGTAACGACGATCTTTCATCTCGACATCTTCTGGACCATTCTGTATATCGCATGTGTAATAACCTGCTGTCGGATCGGAATTGCTATCAGGTTCTATCTTAGGACCCGACAGATATTTATTTTAGAACTGAAAGGTCTCCTGAATGATGGATTAAATAAAAATGTCCTTAATGAGGCAGAATACCAGTTTATTTTACGGAGCTCACCCCAGACTCCTAAAGATCCATATGGTGCTTTCCCCCTTGAAGGGACATCCTATTGTATTTAGGGTGGGCTCGGTGACTCAAAACAGTGGTGTCTACATTGACAAATTTTTGAGATCTTTTGTATCAGCACTTCTCTCTTATACATGGGATACAATGGACTTTCTTCGTAAAATAGAAACTATAACAATTGACCCATCATGCTCATTGGCCAGTATTGATGTTGAGTCATTATATAGTTTGATTCCTCATGCGAAGGGTCTACTGGCTGTAGCCCATTATCTTAGAACACGCGGGACTCACTTTAAATTACATAACGAACTTTTGTTGACTTGAGTACGTTCTTACATGTATTTGACAGTAAGTTCTTCCACCACCTCAGGGGACCACTATGGGGAGCCTTTGTGCCCCCACTTATGCGAATCTCTTCCTGGGTTGGTGGGAGGACCAAATTGTATTCCCTGATGAATATACATGGTGGGGTGACAAGATCATCCGTTGGACACATTATATCGATGACGTGTTCCTGGTTTGGAATGGCAATCTAAGTGCATTTGAGGCCTTTATTGGTGCCATTATGTGACGAATCCTGCACTTTGCAGCACACCTGACGTCAACTACGTTAAGCCTACGCGGTGCGGTTACATCACTGGTTACCACAATGTGACGTTACGCCTCCCTAGGTGCACATAAGGTTAGCTTGGTACAGTTTACACAGACGCCTCCTGTCCACACAGACACAGGGAGGCCGGGGGTGAGCGGCAATGGTCCACGTACCTCCGGCATAACTCCACACTCGCTCACAACCCTGACAAGCGGAGAGCCTTCTCACTGCCCCAGTGATAACAGAGCTTTCTCAGCACAGTAGACTGCCACCAGTTCCTTGTTTAATATTAGCCCGGTCCGCTAACGGGATTATATCGGGTGAGAAACCAACCCGCAGTAGTGTATAATTATGCAGAACACGGACGTGGAGAGTCGTGATCGAGATACAAGAATAGCAGAAGATTAAATTATATATTTAATTGATTTAAGGGCTCACAAGATATAACTATATACACAGAGAATGGATACAGTGGTCAGATGTGCAAGTACAGGTGGTATTGATACAGCAAGGTTAAACAGAGCAATAGTCAGTTACCAAGGAGAAGAATAGTCCTTTGGATTTGCTGTAAGGCCTGGCCGTAATCACATGGGGGGCAGTGATATCAGCAGTTGGTCCCCGGTCCCTCCAAACACATTACTCAATGTGACCGCCTTTCAGAGAAAGACGCTGGCCTCTCGCTGGTGTGGGCTTTTTCACCTGTAGCCGGCCACTCCCCTCCCTCCCTTCCTAGTCCTGGTAGTCAAAAGAACCACAAAACCCATTATGGCCCATAGCTCCAGACCGGAAGCTCACAGGGAAACGGTTCTGGTACCAACGGATCCGCCTGGGTTCCAGCTACAGGTAGAGACCAAACATGGCGCCATTATTAGGTTCCTTGCTTTGAGGACCCCATATCTCCCTTTCCTGGCATGTTGCCTCCAAATTACAACCAAGGGTATGACTGTCTTTGCTCCTGTGTCGCAGATATGTAACTGGTTTATGCCTGTGATGAACAGGCAATTCATAATTCCTTATGAATGCCTGGTTCCATGATGTCTGGGATTTCGATCCGGGCAGCAACCGACACCCCATGCTGAGGGGCCCTTCCTGTAGGATGACTTAGCCTCCATGCTGTCTGATTAAGGTGTGAGATGTACAAATGTGGCTTGCTTTGAAGGTAGGACCCCTGCAGTGTTTACTCCATTTGCTAGCTGATGTCTAGAATTAGATTCTGGCTAGCATTGATCATAATTCCACATTTCTCACACGTCCCTCCTCTACAGGGCGTTAGGAGTAGCACATTCCTGTGTTTCCCCGTGTGCCCATCTGCACCCACTCCTTTTCATGACCCTTCCTGTGGCGAATGGTATGGCTGGACCATGAGGCTCCAGCGTAACAACCTCCCATTCGTACCTGACCCATTGGGTTGACCTGACTGAGCATGGCACCAAGGCCAAACTCACTGGCGTCAGCTGGTACTATAAACGGCCACGTGAAGTCGGCTGCCTACAGTACCGGGAAGCTTGAGAGGGTGGCCTTCAGCACCTGGAAGGCTGTCTCAAAGTCATTTGTCCAATCAACTGCGGAGGGCAGCTTCTTCCGGGTGCGGTCCGTCAGGGGCCTCGCCAGGCTAATATAGTGGGGTGCGACCCTTTTATAGTGCCTAGGAAGGACAGCACCTGGCTCCTGTCCCAGAGGGTGAACCAGGATGCTTTTCTGAGCTGTGGTTCCAAAGCTTCCCTGCCTAACCAGTGCCCTTTGCTTATGCCCAGCTGGCACTTTCCTGGCATAATGGTTAAGCCTGCTTGGCAAATCTGCCTAACCCAAGCACCTGTGCCAGATGCTCTCGAGAATTCTCCCATGTAGGACCGATGATGATAGAGACCTCCAAGTATGCAGCAGCATACCCTTCGAGCCCATTAAGCTTGTTGACCATCCGCTTAAATGTGGCAGGGGCATACTCCTTGCCTAACATCTTGGTGGACTCTGTCCTTCCAAGCTTTTTGGTGAACAATTCCTGGAAGGGTGGCATTCTGGGAGGGCATCCCATTTTGACATAAGGGATGTTTTGAACACTAGAGGAGGACAACTTGTTTCGGGGTGCTGAAGCGCTTTGAACCAAATGGAACAACACATGCACCCTACTGAGGCGTTCCAGTGCATGACAAAATCATTCACGTGCAGTATTGAATTCTAGCGAGTTACTTCCCAGATTAAGAGGTGTAGAGGCAGGCCATCTAGGTCAAGGAGAGCGTTCCTCGCCATGTGAGAATGACTAAAATGCAAGAACAATCTCCTGGACTTTGCCAGCACCTTGCCAATGTATGTATTTAGAAAGTGTTGCATGACTAGGTTGATGACGTGCACCAGGTTCAGGACAGCCAGGATGTTGAGGCCATTGTCGCTGATCACCGTGCCCAGTTGGAGTTGGTGGGGTGACAGCCAGCAGGATGTTTGCTGCTTGATATACTTTAGCCACACTGGACAGCAGTTGCTACTCTTGCCTGGGTCAATCAGCTCCAAAACCACATGGCAACAATGCTGTGGCCTGCTGCTGTTGGGGACGGGAGGGTGTCCATGGTGGAGGAGGTGGATAAGTGTGGGAGCAAGGCCAACACTAATCTGGAGTTGTCAAAAGGACCGGCAAAAAACATTAACTAAGTGGGCCATGAAAGACATGTACTGTTCCTACCTGTAAGAGCTGCTCCAGGTGCCCAACGTGGAATACACCTTCCCTTGAGAATTGCATGGAGTGGCCCACGTTGTCCACCACGTGACAGTACAAGACAGGGATGGCTTTTTGGGAGAAATAATAGTGGCTAGGAATCTTCCAGTGAGGCTGAGCGCACACCATTAGCTCCCTAAAGGCAGTAGACTTGACTAAATGGTACAGCAGCAAGTGCACCGCCAGCAAGCTTTTCGGTTACATTCCAGTATCTGATGAAGGCCATTCGGTTAGATTCCAGTATCTGATGAAGGCCATTCGGTTACATTCCAGTATCTAATGAAGGTCATTCGGTTAGATTCCAGTATCTGATGAAGGCCATTCGGTTAGATTCCAGTATCTGATGAAGGCCATTTGGTTAGATTCCAGTATCTGATGAAGGCCATTCGGTTAGATTCCAGTATACGATGAAGGTCATTCGGTTAGATTCCAGTATCTGATGAAGGTCATTCGGTTAGATTCCAGTATCTGATGAAGGTCATTCGGTTAGATTCCAGTATCTGATGAAGGTCATTTGGTTAGATTCCAGTATACGATGAAGGCCATTCGGGTTAGATTCCAGTATCTGATGAAGGCCATTCGGTTAGATTCCAGTATCTAATGAAGGCCATTTGGTTAGATTCCAGTATCTGATGAAGGCCATTCGGTTAGATTCCAGTATACGATGAAGGCCATTCGGTTAGAATCCAGTATCTAATGAAGGCCATTTGGTTAGATTCCAGTATCTGATGAAGGCCATTCGGTTAGATTCCAGTATACGATGAAGGCCATTCGGTTAGAATCCAGTATCTGATGAAGGCCATTCGGTTAGAATCCAGTATACGATGAAGGCCATTGGGTTACATTCCAGTTTCTGATGAAGGCCATTTGGTTAGATTCCAGTATCTGATGAAGGCCATTCGGTTAGAATCCAGTAAATGATGAAGGCCATTGGGTTACATTCCAGTATACGATGAAGGCCATTGGGTTACATTCCAGTATACGATGAAGGCCATTCGGTTAGAATCCAGTATACAATGAAGGCCATTCGGTTAGATTCCAGTATCTGATGAAGGCCATTCGGTTAGAATCCAGTATACAATGAAGGCCATTCGGTTAGAATCCAGTATCTGATGAAGGCCATTCGGTTAGATTCCAGTATCTGATGAAGGCCATTCGGTTAGATTCCAGTATCTGATGAAGGCCATTCGGTTAGATTCCAGTATCTGATGAAGGCCATTCGGTTAGATTCCAGTATCTGATGAAGGCCATTCGGTTAGATTCCAGTATCTGATGAAGGCCATTCGGTTAGATTCCAGTATCTAATGAAGGCCATTCGGTTAGATTCCAGTATACGATGAAGGCCATTCGGTTAGAATCCAGTATACGATGAAGGCCATTCGGTTAGATTCCAGTATACGATGAAGGCCATTCGGTTAGAATCCAGTATACGATGAAGGCCATTCGGTTAGATTCCAGTATACGATGAAGGCCATTTGGTTAGAATCCAGTATACGATGAAGGCCATTCGGTTAGATTCCAGTATACGATGAAGGTCATTCAGTTACATTCCAGTATACGATGAAGGTCATTCGGTTAGATAACACTATCTGATGAAGGTCATTTTGGCTGGGCTGTTTATAATTGGACTGGGAATCACCACAATAATCGACATGTACACTTGGAGTAATGGTGGATGCCAGCAGCTCCACAGTGCGCTCATCATGAAGACGTTTTAAGGTAACATCTTGAACTTCTCAGGATTTTTACTGTTAGGGGATACAGCCAGTGCTGCGATCTATCGGTGGTGGCTGCGATCTATCGGTGGTGGCTGCGATCTATCGGTGGTGGCTGCGATTGTGCGCTGACATCTTCTCTTCTGTCCATGATGGCTGAGATCCCCTGAGTGTAAATTAATCCATAGGAGCCAGCCCCTGGCCTGGCCACTGCTCTCCAGCTCTAGGGCATGTGAGGTAGCCTGATGCTACTAATGAGAAACTGCATGCACATAGACATGATGACGTCATCATAACTCTGCTTGTCTGTGCTATCTAAATAGTACCTGACCCCAGAAGAGATGGGAAGTTCGGAGCTCTGGATCGAGAGCAGAGGGTAACAGGCAAGATGGGACAATCCCTTTAAATAAGAAACCATCTAGTTCCACTTTATATATAATAACCTTCAGTTTCAGGAATTCCTTCTAAAGAATCCAACAGGTCACCGGCAGGTGCCAGGACTTTTATCTCCTTAATCATTTCTTCTGCAAACATTTCAAGGAGTCTTCTCCTTTAGCTCATCTCCTCCGCCACCTCTTCTTGGATTCCCCAACCAGATTGATCAGTTCTCTGCTGTTACTGAGCTCTACTATTTACATTTAGCCCTAAGGCTACTGATGCCCATACTTGACACGTGCTTCTCCAATTTACCCTAAAACTTAACTTTTCTTTCTTTCTGATACTTTACTTACTTGACCCTTTTTATGTTTAAAACTATCAGCTTCCGCTATTTCCTGTTCTCTCAGTAACCAGCCTATATAATATCGTGCAATTATTCCATTTGCTGGGGAGCTCTTGGTTATATTGTTTTCACCATCTATCATCAGTTTGTGTTTGCCGATACCGCGCTTGTATCCTGCAACACTTCACCGATTGATTTCGTACCAGTGCTCAATCTAAATAGTAGAACTCTACCCAGATCACTTCTTAAACAATAGCGGTTCGCTGGCTAAAAACCTATCCTACGGCTGCCCCCCTATACAATAGTGGGTGATGATTGTGTGAATGCAGAATCCGTGTGGGTGGAATTACAAGGGGAGACAGAATTAAGAAAGAAATAATAATTTTTGGTGTAATTTATAGACCCCCAAACATCACTGAGGAGATAGACAAATAGAGCGGGCTGCCCAGGCGGGTACAGTAGTGATAATGGGAGATTTTAACTTCCCTGGTATTGACTGGGGTCATGGATCGGCTTCAACTGCAAAGGAGATAAATTTTCTTACCTTATTGCAGGATAATTTTCTGGGTCAGTTTGTAGAAGAACCAACAAGAAGTGATGCACTGTTGGATCTGGTTATATCTAACAATGCAGAGATAGTTGAGGAGGTAATTGTTCGGGAAAACCTTGGTAACAGTGACCACAATATAGTTACTTTTATCCTAAAGTGTAGAAAGCATAAACATGCTGGGAGATCAAAAACATTTCATTTTAAAAAGGCCAATTTCCCAGGTTTACG
Organism: Rhinella marina; assembly: GCA_900303285.1. Classification (NCBI taxonomy): domain Eukaryota; kingdom Metazoa; phylum Chordata; class Amphibia; order Anura; family Bufonidae; genus Rhinella; species Rhinella marina. The sequence continues at coordinate 19,654 of ONZH01003609.1, read as the reverse complement.
GGCCGCACTCCAGGACATAGACTGGGAGCAGCTGTTGTCAAGTAGTAACACAGATGATAAATGGGAGACCTTCAAATCTACACTGGGTAACTATACTGCAGAATTTATTCCGAGGGGGAACAAATACAAACTCTTAAAATTAAACTCTGCGTGGCTTAATGCGGATGTTAAAAGGGCAATACATGAAAAACAAAGGGCATTTAAAATATACAAATCAGAGGGGTCTGCCATAGCCTTTAATAACTACAAAAGGGTTAATAAAGATTGTAAAAGGACTATAAAAGCAGCAAAAGTTCAAAATGAAAGGCTGGTGGCCAGGGATAGCAAAACCAATCCCAAAAAATTCTTCAAATATATAAATGCAAAAAAAACTTGGTCAGAGCATGTAGGACCCCCTGAATAATAGTGATGGGGAATTGATTACTGGGGATCAGGAAAAGGCGGAGCTACTGAATGAGTTCTTTAGTTCTGTATATACACATGAAGAGGTGGGAGCTGCTGTCGGTAGAGTAAGTGCTGGTGATACTTCATGTAATATACTCAACTGGTTCAATATAGATATGGTCAAAGCTAAGTTAAACAAAGTAAAGGTGAATAAGGCTCCAGGACCGGATGGGTTACACCCAAGAGTTCTTAAGGAACTTAGTTCAGTAATTTCTTTGCCCTTGTATATAATATTCAAAGATTCTCTGGTGACTGGCATAGTGCCGAGGGACTGGCGTAAAGCAAATGTGGTGCCCATCTTCAAGAAGGGCTCTAGGTCATCCCCGGGGAATTACAGACCGGTGAGCTTAACGTCCATTGTGGGGAAACTTTTTGAGGGTCTAATAAGGGACTATATACAGGAATATGTTGTGGATAATAGTATTATAAGTGATAACCAGCATGGTTATCCTGAACCTGAAAAAGTGAGTAGAAGTCTGAATAGAGGGGCGGCTGTGGATATTGTGTATTTGGACACGGTCCCTCATAGACGTCTGACGGGTAAATTAAGGTCGGTTGGATTAGAAAATCTACTCTGTAACTGGATTGAGAACTGGCTGAAGGAGCGTACTCAGCGAGTGGTGGTGAATGATTCCTACTCTGAATGGTCCCCAGTTATAAGTGGTGACCCCAAGGTTCAGTGCTGGGGCCACTTTTATGTATTAATGATATAGAGGGAGGAATTAACAGCACTGTTCCAATGTTTGCAGATGACACTAAGCTTTGTAGTAGAGTCCAGTCTATGGAAGATGTGCAGAAGTTACAAGCTGACTTGGACACACTGAGTCTTTGGGCATCCTCTTGGCAGATGAGGTTCAATGTGGATAAATGTAAAGTTCTGCATCTGGGTACTAACAACTTGCATGCCTCCTATGTCCTAGGGGGAGTAACACTGGGAGAGTCACTTGTAGAGAAGGATCTGGGTGTCCTTGTAGACCATAGACTGCAGAATAGCATGCAATGCCAATCGGCTGCTTCTAAGGTCAGCAGGATATTGTCATGTATAAAAGAGGCATGGACTGGCGGGACAGGGATGTCATATTACCACTGTATAAAGCATTAGTACGGCCTCATCTGGAATATGCTCCGGTTTATAGGACTGATGTCCTGGAGCTGGAAAGGGTGCAGAGACGGGCAACTAAACTGATAAGGGGCATAGAGCATCTGAGCTATGAAGAAAGATTGAAGGAGTTAAACTTGTTTAGTCTTGAGAAGAGACGTATAAGGGGGGACATGATCAACCTATATAAGTATGTAAATGGCCCATACAAAAAATATGGTGAAAAACTGTTCCAGGTAAAATCCCCTCAAAAGACAAGGGGGCACTGCCTCCGCCTGGAGAAGCAAAGGTTCAGACTCCAGGGGCGACAAGCCTTCTTTACTATAAGAACTGTGAATCTGTGGAACAGTCTACTGCAGGAGCTGGTCACAGCAAAGACAGCTGAGGGCTTCAAAACAGAAAAAGAAGGTCACCACATATTAAGAAAGGTTACCCGTCTCCTTCATCACTCCTACCCCCTCCCTTGGTTGAACTTGATGGACATGTGTCTTTTTTCAACCGTATTAACTATGTAACTATGTAACAGTCATCACGGTCCAGTGCTAACACCGGGCGATCATATAGGAGCCTGTGTCCAGCTGTAAATGCAGCCCTGGCTGCACACCTCGTGGGTTCACATTCTACAGCAGGTAGCACATATATACTACTCCAAGGAACCCACCTGCTCGGTCCCGTTGTCCTCCATGCATCCCAGTCTCTCCCAGACGCAGCAAAGCTCTGCTTCTGCAAAAAAGAGAGCGAGCACCATACAGATTATAGTGAGGGTGTATACAGTCTATGATCGGGGTACATACAGATTATAGTGAGGGTGTATACAGTCTATGATCGGGGTACATACAGATTATAGTGAGGGTGTATACAGTCTATGATCGGGGTACATACAGATTATAGTGAGGGTGTATACAGTCTATGATCGGGGTACATACAGATTATAGTGAGGGTGTATACAGTCTATGATCGGGGTACATACAGATTATAGCGAGGGTGTATACAGTCTATGATCGGGGTGTATACAGATTATAGTGAGGGTGTATACAGTCTATGATCGGGGTACATACAGATTATAGTGAGGGTGTATACAGTCTATGATCGGGGTACATACAGATTATAGTGAGGGTGTATACAGTCTATGATCGGGGTACATACAGATTATAGTGAGGGTGTATACAGTCTATGATCGGGGTACATACAGATTATAGTGAGGGTGTATACAGTCTATGATCGGGGTACATACAGATTATAGTGAGGGTGTATACAGTCTATGATCGGGGTACATACAGATTATAGTGAGGGTGTATACGGTCTATGATCGGGGTACATACAGATTATAGTGAGGGTGTATACGGTCTATGATCGGGGTACATACAGATTATAGTGAGGGTGTATACGGTCTATGGGAATCGGGGGGTACGTATACGGTACAGATTATAGTGAGGGTGTATACAGTCTATGATCGGGGTACATACAGATTATAGTGAGGGTGTATACAGTCTATGATCGGGGTACATACAGATTATAGTGAGGGTGTATACAGTCTATGATCGGGGTACATACAGATTATAGTGAGGGTGTATACAGTCTATGATCGGGGTACATACAGATTATAGTGAGGGTGTATACAGTCTATGATCGGGGTACATACAGATTATAGCGAGGGTGTATACAGTCTATGATCGGGGTACATACAGATTATAGTGAGGGTGTATACAGTCTATGATCGGGGCACATACAGATTATAGTGAGGGTGTATACAGTCTATGATCGGGGTACATACAGATTATAGTGAGGGTGTATACAGTCTATGATCGGGGTACATACAGATTATAGTGAGGGTGTATACAGTCTATGATCGGGGTACATACAGATTATAGCGAGGGTGTATACAGTCTATGATCGGGGTACATACAGATTATAGTGAGGGTGTATACAGTCTATGATCGGGGTACATACAGATTATAGTGAGGGTGTATACAGTCTATGATCGGGTGTAATACAGATTATAGTGAGGGTGTATACAGTCTATGATCGGGGTACATACAGATTATAGTGGAGGGTGGTATACAGTCTATGATCGGGGTACATACAGATTATAGTGAGGGTGTATACAGTCTATGATCGGGGTACATACAGATTATAGTGAGGGTGTATACAGTCTATGATCGGGGTACATACAGGTTATAGTGAGGGTGTATACAGTCTATGATCGGGGCACATACAGATTATAGTGAGGGTGTATACAGTCTATGATCGGGGTACATACAGATTATAGTGAGGGTGTATACAGTCTATGATCGGGGTACATACAGATATAGTGAGGGTGTATACAGTCTATGATCGGGGTACATACAGATTATAGTGAGGGTGTATACAGTCTATGATCGGGGTACATACAGATTATAGCGAGGGTGTATACAGTCTATGATCGGGGTACATACAGATTATAGTGAGGGTGTATACAGTCTATGATCGGGACATCAGATTTAGTGAGGGTGTACATCTATATCGGGGCACATACAGATTATAGTGAGGGTGTATACAGTCTATGATCGGGGTGTTACAGATTATAGTGAGGGTGTATACAGTCTATGATCGGGGTATGATACAGATTATAGTGAGGTGTATACAGTCTATGATCGGGTACATACAGATTATAGGTATAGTATAGTGAGGGTGTATACAGTCTATGATCGGGGTACATACAGATTATAGTGAGGGTGTATACAGTCTATGATCGGGGGTACATACAGATTATAGTGAGGGTGTATACAGTCTATGATCGGTATGATCGGGGTACATACAGATTATAGTGAGGGTGTATACAGTCTATGATCGGGGTGTACATACAGATTATAGTGAGGGTGTATACAGTCTATGATCGGGGTACATACAGATTATAGTGAGGGTGTATACAGTCTATGATCGGGGTACATACAGATTATAGTGAGGGGTGTATACAGTCTATGATCGGGGTACATACAGATTATAGTGAGGGTGTATACAGTCTATGATCGGGGGTACATACAGATTATAGTGAGGGTGTATACATCTGTCTATCGATCGGGGTACATACAGATTATAGTGAGGGTGTATACAGTCTATGATCGGGGTACATACAGATTATAGTGAGGGTGTATACAGTCTATGATCGGGGGTACATACAGATTATAGCGAGGGTGTATACAGTCTATGATCGGGGTACATACAGATTATAGGGAGGGTTGTATACAGTCTATGATCGGGGGTACATACAGATTATAGTGAGGGTGTATTACAGTCTATGATCGGGGTACATACAGATTATAGTGAGGTGTATACAGTCTATGATCAGGGTACATACAGATTATAGTGAGGGTGTATACGGTCTATGATCGGGGTACATACAGATTATAGTGAGGGTGTATACAGTCTATGATCAGGGGTACATACAGATTATAGTGAGGGTGTATACGGTCTATGATCGGGTACATACAGATTATAGCGAGGGTGTATACAGTCTATGATCGGGATACATACAGATTATAGCGAGGGTGTATACAGTCTATGATCGGGCGGTACATACAGATTATAGTGAGGGTGTATACAGTCTATGGTCGGGGTACATACAGATTATAGTGAGGGTGTATACAGTCTATGATCGGGGTATATACAGATTATAGTGAGGGTGTATACAGTCTATGATCGGGGGTTGTATACAGATTATAGTGAGGGTGTATACAGTCTATGATCGGGGTGTATACAGGTTATAGTGAGGGTGTATACAGTCTATGGTCGGGGTACATTACAGATTATAGTGAGGGTGTATACAGTCTATGATCGGGGTGTATACAGGTTATAGTGAGGGTGTATACAGTCTATGATCGGGGTACATACAGATTATAGTGAGGGTGTATACAGTCTATGATCGGGGTGTATACAGATTATAGTGAGGGTGTATACAGTCTATGATCGGGGTGTATACAGATTATAGTGAGGGTTATACAGTCTATGATCGGGGTACATACAGATTATAGTGAGGGTGTATACAGTCTATGATCGGGGGTATATACAGATTATGTGAGGGTGTATACAGTCTATGATCGGGGTGTATACAGATTATAGTGAGGGTGTATACAGTCTATGATCGGGGTGTATACAGGTTATAGTGAGGGTGTATACAGTCTATGGTCGGGGTACATACAGATTATAGTGAGGGTGTATACAGTCTATGATCGGGGTGTATACAGGTTATAGTGAGGGTGTATACAGTCTATGGTCGGGGTACATACAGATTATAGTGAGGGTGTATACAGTCTATGATCGGGGTATATACAGATTATAGTGAGGGTGTATACAGTCTATGATCGGGGTACATACAGATTATAGTGAGGGTGTATACAGTCTATGATCGGGGTGTATACAGATTATAGTGAGGGTGTATACAGTCTATGATCGGGGTACATACAGATTATAGTGAGGGTGTATACAGTCTATGATCGGGGTACATACAGATTATAGTGAGGGTGTATACAGTCTATGATCGGGGTACATACAGATTATAGTGAGGGTGTATACAGTCTATGATCGGGGTACATACAGATTATAGTGAGGGTGTATACAGTCTATGATCGGGGTACATACAGATTATAGTGAGGGTGTATACAGTCTATGATCGGGGTACATACAGATTATAGTGAGGGTGTATACAGTCTATGATCGGGGTGTATACAGATTATAGTGAGGATTAGCACTGTCTGATGGTTTATGTGATGGAGAGCACTGTTCATGGTTGGGGGGGAAGGGGGGGGTTGTATATACAGTCATGGCCAAAAGTTTTGAGAATGACACAAATCTTCTATTCTCACATGATCTGCTGCCCTCTGGTTTTCTGTGTGTTTGTCAGATGTTTTTATCACATACAGAAATATAATTACAATCATATTATGAGTAACAAAAGCTTATATTGACAGTTAGAATGAGTTAATGCACAAGTCAATATTTGCAGTGTTGACCCTTCTTCTTCAGGACCTCTGCAATTCTCCCTGGCATGCTCTCAATCAACTTCTGGACCAAATCCTGACTGATAGCCGTCCATTCTTGCACAATCAATGCTTGCATTTTGTCAGAATTTGTAGGTTTTTGTTTGTCCACCCGTCTCTTGATGATTGACCACAAGTTCTCAATGGGATTAAGATCTGGGGAGTTTCCAGGCCATGGACCCAAAATCTCTATGTTTTGTTCCCTGAGCCATTTAGTTCTCACCTTTGCTTTATGGCAAGGTGCTCCATCATGCTGGAAAAGGCATTGTTGATCACCAAACTGCTCTTGGACGGTTGGGAGAAGTTGCTCTCGGAGGACATTCTGGTCCCATTCTTTATTCATGACAAGACTGTGAGAGAGCCGATTCCCTTGGCTGAGAAGCAACCCCACACATGAATGGTTTCAGGATGCTTTACAGTTGGCATGAGACAAGACTGGTGGTAGCGCTCACCTCGTCTTCTCCGAATAAGCTGTTTTCCAGATGTCCCAAACAATGGAAAAGGGGATTCATCAGAGAAAATGACTTTCCCCCAGTCCTCAGCAGTCCACTCCCTGTACCTTTTGCAGAATATCAGTCTGTCCCTGATGTTTTTTCTGGAGAGAAGTGGCTTCTTTGCTGCCCTCCTTGAGACCAGGCCTTGCTCCAAGAGTCTCCGCCTCACAGTGCGTGCAGATGCACTCACACCTGCCTGCTGCCATTCCTGAGCAAGCTCTGCACTGCTGGTCACTCTTTATAACATTCTGGAGTATATGCAAATTTCCATTATAAAAACTGAAGCAGTAGACTTTGTAAAAATTAATATTTGTATCATTCTCAAAACTTTTGGCCATGACTGTACAGTCTATGGTCCAGATGTGTTTATACACTCGGTGTCTACTTTCAGGGTGTGTATACAGTCGGGGTCTATGGTAGGGGTATTTGTACAGTCTATGGTTGGCGTACATACAGATTATAGTGAGGGTTAGCAACGTTTACACAGAGGGTCACCTCCATTTATGGTCAAGGCTGGCAGCCTTCATGATCAGGGACATCTCCATTCATGGTCATGGCTGGCACCTTAGTGGTCACAGTCGTTACCTGTCTATGGGCGGCAGGGCCAGCACCGTGCTTCCATGCTTTGGCTCACAGTCCCTCAGCGCGTCCAGTTCTCTCTTCATCTGGACATCACAATAATAATTCAGAACATCGATGGCAGTGACATCATATAAAAGATCTTCCGGTCTTGTCCTATTACCGCCCTGGAAAACAGACATGGCCGTCACATTACGTGAGCAGAGCGCCGCTGCTTCCCGTCCGGGCGCTGGATCTGTGCCTCTGATGTCTGAGAAATGGACTGTATCCTCAGAGTCAGTCAGCTGCTGCCAAGAGGAAAACAGGATGATGGGAGATTTATCCAGAGAGTGGGAAGAGCAGAGAAGAGCCAGATATCATCCTGAAGAGGAGCTCAACTTAATACCCAGTGGGTGGTCAGTCCTCCACCACTGCAAACACAGCTCAACCTCCTCCGTACACACCGCTACTAACACAGCTCAACCTCCTCCGTACACACCGCTACCAACACAGCTCAACCTCCTCCGTACACACCGCTACCAACACAGCTCAACCTCCTCCGTATACACCGCTACTAACACAGCTCAACCTCCTCCGTACACACCGCTACCAACACAGCTCAACCTCCTCCGTACACACCGCTACCAACACAGCTCAACCTCCTCCGTACACACCGCTACCAACACAGCTCAACCTCCTCCGTATACACCGCTACTAACACAGCTCAACCTCCTCCGTACACACCGCTACCAACACAGCTCAACCTCCTCCGTACACACCGCTACCAACACAGCTCAACCTCCTCCGTACACACCGCTACCAACACAGCTCAACCTCCTCCGTATACACCGCTACTAACACAGCTCAACCTCCTCCGTACACACCGCTACCAACACAGCTCAACCTCCTCCGTACACACCGCTACTAACACAGCTCAACCTCCTCCGTACACACCGCTACCAACACAGCTCAACCTCCTCCGTACACACCGCTACCAACACAGCTCAACCTCCTCCGTACACACCGCTACTAACACTAGCTCAACCTCCTCCGTACACACCGCTACTAACACAGCTCAACCTCCTCCGTACACACCGCTACTAACACAGCTCAACCTCCTCCGTACACACCGCTACAACACAGCTCAACCTCCTCCGTACACACCGCTACTAACACAGCTCAACCTCCTCCGTACACACCGCTACCAACACAGCTTCAACCTCCTCCGTACACACCGCTACTAACACAGCTCAACTCCTCCGTACACACCGCTACAACACAGCTCAACCTCCTCCGTACACACCGCTACTAACACAGCTCAACCTCCTCCGTACACACCGCTACCAACACAGCTCAACCTCCTCCGTACACACCGCTACTAACACAGCTCAACCTCCTCCGTACACACCGCTGCCAACACAGCTCAACCTCCTCCGTACACACCGCTGCCAACACAGCTCAACCTCCTTCGTACACACCGCTACCAACACAGCTCAACCTCCTCCGTACACACCGCTACCAACACAGCAACTCAACCCTCCTCCGTACACACCGCTGCCAACACAGCTCAACCTCCTCCGTACACACCGCTGCCAACACAGCTCAAACCTCCTCGTACACACCGCTACCAACACAGCTCAACCTCCTCCGTACACACCGCTACCAACACAGCTCACCCTACTGTACACATCGCGCCGTTAGTTATATAACACCTCAGGAACCGTACACATCGCACCGTTAGTTATATAACACCTCACCCTAGTTCTTGTCCCTCTTTCATATTGTCCCCGTAGTTCTTGTCCCTCTTCATATTGTCCCCGTAGTTCTTGTCCCTCTTTTCATATTGTCCCCGTAGTTCTTGTCCCTCTTTCATATTGTCCCCGTAGTTTTTGTCCCTTTTTCATATTGTCCCCGTTAGTTCTTGTCCCTCTTTCATATTGTCCCCGTAGTTTTTGTCCCTTTTTCATATTGTCCCCGTAGATCTTGTCCCTCTTTCATATTGTCCCCGTAGTTCTTGTCCCTCTTTCGTATTGTCCCCGTAGTTCTTGTCCCTCTTTCGTATTGTCCCCGTAGTTTTTGTCCCTCTTTCGTATTGTCCCCGTAGTTTTTGTCCCTCTTTCGTATTGTCCCCGTAGTTCTTGTCCCTCTTTCGTATTGTCCCCGTAGTTTTTGTCCCTCTTTCGTATTGTCCCCGCAGTTCTTGTCCCTTTTTCGTATTGTCCCCGCAGTTCTTGTCCCTCTTTCGTATTGTCCCCGCAGTTCTTGTCCCTTTTTCGTATTGTCCCCGCAGTTCTTGTCCCTTTTTCGTATTGTCCCCGTAGTTCTTGTCCCTCTTTCGTATTGTCCCCGTAGTTCTTGTCCCTCTTTCGTATTGTCCCCGTAGTTCTTGTCCCTCTTTCGTATTGTCCCGTAGTTTCTTGTCCCTCTTTCGTATTGTCCCCGCAGTTCTTGTCCCTCTTTCGTATTGTCCCCGCAGTTCTTGTCCCTCTTTCGTATTGTCCCCGCAGTTCTTGTCCCTCTTTCGTATTGTCCCCGTAGTTCTTGTCCCTCTTTCGTATTGTCCCCGTAGATCTTGTCCCTCTTTCATATTGTCCCCGTAGTTCTTGTCCCTCTTTCATATTGTCCCCCGTAGTTCTTGTCCCTCTTTCATATTGTCCCCGTAGTTCTTGTCCCTCTTTCATATTGTCCCCGTAGTTCTTGTCCCTCTTTCATATTGTCCCCGTAGTTCTTGTCCCTCTTTCATATGTCCCCGTAGTTTTTGTCCCTCTTTCATATTGTCCCCGTAGTTCTTGTCCCTCTTTCATATTGTCCCCGTAGTTCTTGTCCCTCTTTCATATTGTCCCTGTAGTTCTTGTCCCTCTTTTATATTGTCCCCGTAGTTTTTGTCCCTCTTTCATATTGTCCCCGTAGTTCTTGTCCCTCTTTCATATTGTCCCCGTAGTTTTTGTCCCTCTTTCATATTGTCCCTGTAGTTCTTGTCCCTCTTTCATATTGTCCCTGTAGATCTTGTCCCTCTTTCATATTGTCCCCGTAGATCTTGTCCCTCTTTCATATTGTCCCCGTAGTTCTTGTCCCTCTTTCATATTGTCCCTGTAGATCTTGTCCCCTCTTTTCATATTGTCCCCGTAGTTTCTTGTCCCTCTTTCGTATTGTCCCTGTAGATCTTGTCCCTCTTTCATATTGTCCCCGTAGTTCTTGTCCCTCTTTCGTATTGTTCCCTGTAGATCTTGTCCCTCTTCATATTGTCCCTGTAGTTTTTGTCCCTCTTTCATATTGTCCCCGTAGATCTTGGTCCCTCTTTCATATTGTCCCCGTAGTTTTTGTCCCTCTTTCATATGTCCCCGTAGTTCTTGTCCCCTTTCATATTGTCCCCCGTAGATCTTGTCCCTCTTCATATTGTCCCCGTAGATCTTGTCCCTCTTTCATATTGTCCCCGTAGATCTTGTCCCTCTTTCATATGTCCCTGTAGATCTTGTCCCCTTTCATATTGTCCCTGTAGTCTTCCCTCTTTCATATTGTCCCTGTAGATCTTGTCCCTCTTTCATATTGTCCCCGTAGTTCTTGTCCCTCTTTCATATTGTCCCCGTAGTTTTTGTCCCTCTTTCATATTGTCCCCGTAGTTCTTGTCCCTCTTTCATATTGTCCCCGTAGTTCTTGTCCCTCTTTCATATTGTCCCTGTAGATCTTGTCCCTCTTTCATATTGTCCCTGTAGATCTTGTCCCTCTTTCATATTGTCCCTGTAGTTTTTGTCCCTCTTTCATATTGTCCCTGTAGCTATTCCCAGGAGGTTCTTCTATACCGAGCACATTCTACTGGTAGAGCCGAGCTCCACGGTTCGGTCCACGTACCCTACAAGCCCAAAATGATGTGGCGGCCTGTCTGCCCCTAACCTGTGCCATTATCTCCTGGTGTCCAAGCTGGTTCACACTTAATGCTGGTTGGACACAGATGATAGAAATGTATTGTAGCGCTAGCGAGGGCTCTTCTGGGGTCCTGAGAAAGCCTCACCAGTGTGTTGTACAGGCATCCACCGCTGGTTCCTCTCCCCCCTTAGGACCATCGACCAGGTTTGGACTTATTTGCAGAAATTACTCCAGACTGCTAGAGAAGATGTTTATTCGCCTAGAGCTCCGATTTGGGGTAACCCTCAATTTCTGCACTTTCTGAACTTATCAAGAGAAGAAATGTGGTCAGAGGCAGAAGTGAAGTATCTGGCCCATTCCCCACCTTAGATGTTTTCAAGGACAAACATAGGATTTCCCAACACTTCTTCTGTCACTACCTCCAACATTCTACACCGCCACAATTTGGGTCACCGGAGGTCACTGACCCTGGAGGATCTTATTGGTTCTCCGAACCTTTCTAAACCCTTAACTGGAGTCTACACTCAACTACAATCTAGGGCGGTCATGTAAACTGGGTAAGAGATATTCTGACACTAACAGTGGAGGGAGGTGGTGCCCGTGAGTTACTTATCCAGATGAAGTTCCTTAACGGGATATACTATACCCCAGAGAGACTTAAAAGAATGGATATTTCCGGATCCAACGTATGTTTCCGCTGCCAGGTGGACGTGGGAACGTTCATACACTCAGTATGGTCCTGTCCCTCGGCTAATCCGTTTTGGTCAGAGATTCTCCTTTTCCAATTTCCTAGGATACTCACCCCCAGATAGGTCTACTTGGCATCATGGAAGATGTAGTGGTGGGGGGGCTTTTCTTACGTTCTTTTCTGCGCCTGGAAAATGTTAATTATGTCTTGGAACTGCCTCACCTAGTCTGACTGGCTGGATTCAAATAGTTAATATATTCCGTTATACAAAACCCCATATGATGTGTGATAAAGTAAGGACAAGAAGTCACATGAAGAAGGACATGGAAAGTTCTAGTCTTCATGTAACTTCTTGTACAATAGATGGTTCAGTCCTGCTCCATAACCTATATCAGCACCTTTGGCGCGATGGATCTATACTGTGAAACCTTAGACGCCAGCGTTGATATTATTGTACAGTCCAGCCACGGGAGATCACACCTCCTGATGGTTACCTCCGTTATACAGGGTGCGCCATTTATATGGATACACCTAAATACAATGGGAATGGTTGGTGATATTCACTTCCTGTTTGTGGCACATTAGTATATGGGAGGAGGGAAACTTTTCAAGATGGGTGGTGACCATGGCGGCCATTTTGAAGTCGGCCATTTTGGATCCAACTTTAGTTTTTTCAATGGGATGAGGGTCATGTGACACATCAAACTTATTGAGAATTTCACAAGAAAAACAATGGTGTGCTTGGTTTTAACGTAACTTTATTCTTTCATGAGCTATTTACAAGTTTCTGACCACTTATAAAATGTGTTCAAAGTGCTGCCCATTGTGTTGGATTGTCAATGTAATCCTCTTCTCCCACTCTTCACACACTGATAGCAACACCGCAGAAGAAATGCTAGCACAGGCTTCCAGTATCTGCACATCTCGTATCTTCACAGCATAGACAATTGTCTTCAGATGACCCCAAAGATAAGAGTCTAAGGGGGTCAGATCGGGAGACCTTGGGGGCCATTCACCTGGCCCACGACGACCCATCCACTTTCCAGGACACTGTTCATCTAGGAATGCTCGGACCTGACACCCATAATGTGGTGGTCACCATCTTGCTGGAGAAACTCAGGGAAGGTGCCAGCTTCAGTGCATAAAGAGGGAAACACATCATCATGTAGCAGGTGAATGGCCCCCAAGATCTCCCGATCTGACCCCCTTAGACTCTTATCTTTGGGGTCATCTGAAGGCAATTGTCTATGCTGTGAAGATACGAGATGTGCAGATACTGGAAGCCTGTGCTAGCATTTCTTCTGTGGTGTTGCTATCAGTGTGTGAAGAGTGGGAGAAGAGGTGGCATTGACAATCCAACACAATGGGCAGCACTGTGAACACATCTTATAAGTGGTCAGAAACTTGTAAATAACTCATGAAAGAATAAAGTTACGTTAAAACCAAGTACACCATTGTTTTTCTTGTGAAACTCTCAATCAGTTTGATGTGTCACATGACCCTCTTCCCATTGAAGGGGGGGGGGCCCTACTTTCAGCACTGAATAGCACGAGCGGGTGCGACAACATTTGTGATCTACTTGAAAAGATCTGCGATATGTAGGAAGAACGGTTTTACAAATTTTGATCAAGTCGTTGGAAGTTTTGATAACTTCTAAATCCAGGAACAAGATATCATCTACGTCTGAAGCAAATCTTAGAGCCAATGCATTTACATTTAGAACTCACACCAATTGAAGAAAGTGTACTCTAGTAGAGATCCCAATCAGCAAGACGTCGTCTACGTGGGCATGGCTTCTATACTACTCCATCATCTGTTCTGAGAGAAGATGGGCATGTGAAGGAGAAGACCGGCTCCGCACTGGTGGAAGCGAATGTTCTCCTAAATAAGGTGAACCTCAATAATATCAGCAAGATACACGTTTGATGCATCTGATACTTGTACTTTTGAAAGAGGGCTCAATGACAAGAGAGGGCCCCATTCAAAAATATCTGGAGCCACCGTCTAGTGCTGAGTCTCAGATTGTGACCTGAACATCCATAAAACAGTCAATGTTCACAAGGTCACCGGCAGGAAGAAATGTATCAGCCACAGGATAAAACCGTCCTTCTGGTTGACATGCTTCATGAGAGGTTGTTCTAGAGCCATTCCCAGGACATGCTGCCTCTTGTGTTGTTGGTACACCCGGAGACCCATCCAGGGTTGAGTCTTTTTTATTACATGAGGATTAGTGGAGCAGCAATGACTGGTGACAGGAGATACGGTCTGTACTGTGTGTTAGAAGACAATCTATACATCATCATCTCACCAGGCTTCTGCTCTTTCCTCCATGTGATGTCTGTGGTTCTTTATTCCAGGTGGTCCCTGCATGGAGGTGGTCCTGAGGATAAAACATGGAGCGTGTGACATGAACTGATTATTAATACTTGTACAGCACAAGACTAGAGAAGGGTAACAGTACTCACTGCAGGGAGGTCCAGACTCCAGTCACATACAACCCATGTCATCACAAGGCTTCACCATAACCCTGGTCATCACAAGGCTTCACCATAACCCTGGTCATCACACAGTCTTCACCATAACCCATGTCATCACAAGGCTTCACCATAACCCATGTCATCACACAGGCTTCACCATAACCCATGTCATCACACAGGCTTCACCATAACCCTGGTCATCACACAGGCTTCACCATAACCCTGGTCATCACACAGGCTTCACCATAACCCATGTCATCACAAGGCTTCACCATAACCCATGTCATCACACAGGCTTCACCATAACCCATGTCATCACACAGGCTTCACCATAACCCTGGTCATCACAGGCTTCACCATAACCCATGTCATCACAAGGCTTCACCATAACCATGTCATCACACAGGTTCACACCATAAGGTCATCACACAGGTTCACCATAACCCATGGTCATCACACAGCGTCACCATAACCTGCATGTCATCACAAGGCTTCACCATAACCCTGGTCATCACACAGGCGTCACCATAACCCATGTCATCACAGGCTTCACCATAACCCATGTCATCACACAGTCGTCACCATAACCCATGTCATCACAAGGCTTCACCATAACCCATGTCATCACACAGGCTTCACCATAACCCATGTCATCACAAGCTTCACCATAACCCGTCACAGCTTCACCATAACCCATGTCATCACAAGGCTTCACCATAACCCAGGTCATCACACAGGCTTCACCATAACCATGTCATCACAAGCTTCACCATAACCCATGTCATCAGGCTTCACCATCACAGGCTTCACCATAACCCATGTCATCACACAGTCTTCACCATAACCCATGTCATCACACAGGCTCACCATCACCATAACCCTGGTCATCACACAGGCTTCACCATAACCCTGGTCATCACATAGGCTTCACCATAACCCTGGTCATCACACAGGCTTCCATACCATCACACAGTCTTCACCATAACCCATGTCATCACACAGTCTTCACCATAACCCATGTCATCACACAGGCTTCACCATAACCCATGTCATCACACAGTCTTCACCATAACCCATGTCATCACAAGGCTTCACCATAACCCATGTCATCACACAGGCTTCACCATAACCCAGGTCATCACAAGACTTCACCATAACCCATGTCATCACACAGTCTTCACCATAACCCATGTCATCACACAGTCTTCACCATAACCCATGTCATCACAAGGCTTCACCATAACCCATGTCATCACACAGGCTTCACCATAACCCAGGTCATCACAAGGCTTCACCATAACCCATGTCATCACACAGGCTTCACCATAACCCATGTCATCACACAGTCTTCACCATAACCCATGTCATCACACAGGCTTTATCATAACCCATGTCATCACACAGTCTTCACCATAACCCATGTCATCACAAGGCTTCACCATAACCCATGTCATCACACAGGCTTCACCATAACCCTGGTCATCACACAGTCTTCACCATAACCCAGGTCATCACACAGTCTTCACCATAACCCATGTCACCACACAGTCTTCACCATAACCCATGTCACCACAACAGGCTTCACCATAACCCATGTCATCACACAGGCTTCACCATAACCCAGGTCATCACACAGGCTTCACCATAACCCAGGTCATCACACAGTCTTCACCATAACCCAGGTCATCACACAGTCTTCACCATAACCCTGGTCATCACACAGTCTTCACCATAACCCATGTCACCACACAGTCTTCACCATAACCCAGGTCATCACACAGTCTTCACCATAACCCAGGTCATCACACAGGCTTCACCATAACCCATGTCATCACACAGGCTTCACCATAACCCTGGTCACCACACAGGCTTCACCATAACCCAGGTCATCACACAGGCTTCACCATAACCCTGGTCATCACAAGGCTTCACCATAACCCATGTCACCACACAGTCTTCACCATAACCCATGTCATCACACAGTCTTCACCATAACCCTGGTCATCACACAGGCTTCACCATAACCCATGTCACCACACAGTCTTCACCATAACCCATGTCATCACAAGGCTTCACCATAACCCAGGTCATCACACAGTCTTCACCATAACCCAGGTCATCACACAGTCTTCACCATAACCCATGTCATCACACAGGCTTCACCATAACCCATGTCATCACACAGGCTTCACCATAACCCATGTCATCACACAGTCTTCACCATAACCCTGGTCATCACACAGGCTTCACCATAACCCATGTCATCACAAGGCTTCACCATAACCCTGGTCATCACACAGTCTTCACCATAACCCATGTCATCACACAGGCTTCACCATAACCCTGGTCATCACACAGGCTTCACCATAACCCATGTCATCACACAGGCTTCACCATAACCCTGGTCATCACACAGGCTTCACCATCTTGTCCCGTAACCCTTGTCATCAGACCAACTTGTGATGACATAAGTTACAGGATGAGGTGATATGATGACAAGGGTAACGGGTGAAGACGGTGATGACAAGGGTCACGGGTCAAGATGGTGTGATGGCAAGGTTTACAGGACAAAGGCGGTGTGATAAGGTTATAGGACTTGACAAGATAGTATGATGACGCGTGTTATGGGACAAGACTGTGATATCGAGGGTTACAGGAATGGACAAGGTGGTGTGATGACAAGGGTTACAGGACACCACCTTGTCCATTCCTGTAACCCTCGTCATCACAGTCTTGTCCTGTGACCCTTGACATCACACAGGCTTCACCATAACCCTGGTCATCACACAGTCTTGTCTTGTAAACCATGTCATCACACTGTCTTGTCCAGGCCTGTAACCCTTGTCAACATACTGTCTTGTCCTGTAGCCCCTGTCATCACAACGTCTTGTTTCATAACCCGTGTAATCAACTTGTCCCATAACCCTTATCACACCACCTTGTCTTGTAATCCTTGTCATCACACCGCCTTGTCTTGTAATCCTTGTCATCACACCGCCTTGTCGTGTAATCCTTGTCATCACACCGCCTTGTCGTGTAACGCTCATCATTAGAGGTTCATGTCCCGTAACCCTTTTCATCACATTGTCTTGTCCTGTAATCTGTGTCATCACACCGCCTTGTCCCGAAACCCTTGTCATCAGACTTGTCCCGTAACCTGTGTCATCACACCAGCTTGTCCCGTAACCTGTGTCATCACACCACCTTGTCCCGTAACCTGTGTCATCACACCACCTTGTCCCGTAACCTGTGTCATCACACCACCTTGTCTTGTAATCCTTGTCATCACACCGCCTTGTCGTGTAATCCTTGTCATCACACCGCCTTGTCGTGTAACGCTCATCATTAGAGGTTCATGTCCCGTAACCCTTTTCATCACATTGTCTTGTCCCATAACCTGTGTCATCACACCACCTTGTCCCGAAACCCTTGTCATCAGACTTGTCCCGTAACCTGGTCATCACAGACTTGTCCTGTAAACCTGGTCATCACATTGTCTTGTCCCGTAACCTGGTCATCACAGACTTGTCCTGTAAACCTGGTCATCACACCAGCTTGTCCCGTAATCTGTGTCATCACACCAGCTTGTCCTGTAATCTGTGTCATCACACCGCCTTGTCCCGAAACCCTTGTCATCAGACTTGTCCCGTAACCTGTGTCATCACACCGCCTTGTCCTGTAATCTGTGTCATCACACCACCTTGTCCTCTAACCTGTGTCATCACACCCACCTTGTCCTGTAATCTGTGTCATCACACCGCCTTGTCCCGTAACCTGTGTCATCACACCGCCTTGTCCCGTAACCTGTGTCATCACACCGCCTTGTCCCGTAACCTGTGTCATCACACCGCCTTGTCCCGTAACCTGTGGTCATCACACCATCTTGTCCTGTAATCTGTGTCATCACACCACCTTGTCCTGTAATCTGTGTCATCACATCCGCCTTGTCCGCATAACCTGTGTCATCACACCGCTTGTCCTGTAAACCTGTGTCATCACACCACCTTGTCCATAACCTGTGTCATCACACCATCTTGTCCGTAACCTGTGTCATCACACCACTTGTCCCGTAATCTGTGTTATCACACCGCCTTGTCCCGTAACCTGTGTCATCACACCACCTTGTCCCGTAATCTGTGTCATCAACACCGCCTTGTCCGTAACCTGTGTCATCACACCACCTTGTCCTGTAACCTGTGTCATCACAACACCTTGTCCCATAACCTGTGTACTCACACCATCTTGTCCTCTAACCCCATCTCATTACACCCCATAACTTGTCCTCACACCATCTGTCCTGTAACCCATCCCATTACACCCATAACCTTGTCCTCACACCATCTGTCCTGTATCCCATCTCATTACACCCATAACCTTGTCCTCACACCATCTTGTCCTATAACCCATCTCATTACACTCATAACTTGTCCTCACACCATCTTGTCCTGTAACCCATCCCATTACATACACATA
Organism: Rhinella marina; assembly: GCA_900303285.1. Taxonomy (NCBI): domain Eukaryota; kingdom Metazoa; phylum Chordata; class Amphibia; order Anura; family Bufonidae; genus Rhinella; species Rhinella marina. Next base: position 542 of record ONZH01003609.1, on the reverse strand, counting down.
AATTGTCCTCACACCATCTTGTCCTGTATCCCATCTCATTACACCCATAACCTTGTCCTCACACCATCTTGTCCTATAACCCATCTCACACCATTATTACACATAACTTGTCTCTCACACCATCTTGTCCTCACACCAATCTGTAACCCATCCATTAACCCACATTACACCCATAACCTTGTCCTCACACCATCTTGTCCTGTATCCCATCTCATTACACCAATCACACATCTGTTGTCCTCACACCATAACCTTGTCCTAACCCTCTCCATTAACACATAACCTTGTCCTCACACACATCTTGTCCTCTAACCCATCTCATTACACACATAACCTTGTCCTCACACCATCTTGTCCTCTAACCCATCTCATTACACCCATAACCTTGTCCTCACACCATCTTGTCCTCTAACCCATCTCATTACACCCATAACCTTGTCCTCACACCATCTTGTCCTCTAACCCATCTCATTACACACATAACCTTGTCCTCACACCATCTTGTCCTGTAACCCATCTCATTAACCCATAACCTTGTCCTC
>ONZH01003607.1:0-44295 GCA_900303285.1 Rhinella marina | reverse complement strand
GCGGAAGTACGCCTCGAGTCACCCAAGCCAAGCCTTAAACTGCCACATCTCCAAACTGCTGGCCCTGGAGATGTTGCGTTAGCTTGTGGAGACGCAGGCCCCGCGACCTGATGGCGCTGCCGCACCTCGCTATTTCCGTCCCGAGCCGCCACTACTTTTCCCGGAGTGCCGTCCCGCCCTGCACAGCACGTGTCGCGTAACATCGGCGGGCCCTGAGGTACGCAGTCAGCGCAAAGGTCCACTTGACCACCGACTCGTGGACAAGCGCTTGCGGCCAGGGACGCTACATCTCTTTGACGGCACACTGGGTGAATGTAGTGGAAGCGGGGACGGGGTCGCAAACAGAGCCGGCCTACCTACCACCCCCGCCCAAGATTGCCAGCATGGGTTCTGATAAACCCCCCTCCTCCTCCTCCTCCTCTCCTCCTCCTCTGCCTTAACATCGCCCTCAGCCGCTAGCTGAAAGCGTTGCAGCACTGGCGCGGGGAGACGTCAGCAGGCGGTGCTTAAGCTCATCAGCTTGGCGACAGGAAGCACAGCGCCCCAGAGGTGAGGGACGCCATATTGCAGCAGACGGAGATGTGGCTGTCGCCGCTGCAGCTAGGACCAGGCATGGTCGTGTGCGATAACGGCCGTAACCTGGTGGCGGCTCTGGAGCTTGCCGAACTCGATCACGTACCATGCCTGGCCCACGTTTTTAATCTGTAGTCCAAAATTTCTAAAGACTTACCCCAACCTGGCAGAGCTACTGGTGAAAGTGCGGCGCTTGTGCGCTCACTTTCGGAAGTCAACTGTAGCTGCTGCTAGCTTAAAAAAACTCCAGCAAACGCCTCCATTTGCCTGAACATCGGCTGTTGTGCGACCTGCCCACTCGCTGGAATTCCACCTATTTCCATGTTGGCCAGGGTGTGTGAGCAGCAGAGAGCATTGATGGAGTACCAGATATGAATCCACGCGTGCCTCCAACTCAGCTCCCTCAGTTTGCCAACCACGAGTGGCCATGGATGGCAGACATATGCGATGTACTGCGTATCTTTGAGGAGTCCACAAGAAGGTCAGCAGCGAGGACGCTATAGTGAGCGTAACCATCCCGCTCCTATGCGTCCTTAAAGAATCGCTCATCGCAATAAGGGAGAACGCATTGCACGCAGAGAGACGGGGTAGAGGAGACGCAACGGAGCTTACACAGTCAGACCACATTTTGTCTGCTTCACGGTGGCAGTTGCAGGAAGGAGGAGGATGAGGAGGAGGGACGACGTGGAGGTTGGCTGTGGAAGAGGAGAGAGGATGCTGGCGGCGAGGGTAGCAGTCAGGCTGTGTGCGTTCCCATTGGTTCAGCGCGGATGGGCGGAGAGGAGGCGGAAGAGGAAGAGGAGGAAATGGCAAGTGATCCTTCTGGTGGTGGCAGTGACGTCATGCCTATTCAGAGTCTGGCACACATGGCTGACTTTCATGCTGGGCTGCTTTTCCCGGGACACACGTGTTGTCCGGATAGTGGAGAACAAACTGTACTGGGTCTTCGCACTCCTGGACCCCCGGTATAAAGATAACGTCTCCTCTTTTATTCCGGTAGAGGAGAGGACGAATCGATTGCTGGAATACCAGAGGGAACTCGTGCAGAACATGATGGAGATTTTTCCCACCCACCATCGCTGGCGGCAGAGAGGAGAGGGTCTCCCAGAGTCCCACAACATCTATCAGGCCCACAGCCACCAGGGGAACACTCTCCAAGGTGTGGGACACGTTCATGGCACCCCTCGTGCAACTTCCATCACTGCGGGGCCCGCTATCAGCAGGAGGACAAGTATCGGCGGATGTTGCGGAGTACCTGGCAGACCGTACCCCTGTCCTCCCCCGATCCCTCGGCGTCCTACACTTACTGGGTCTCCAAGTTGGACACGTGGCTGGAACTGTCCCTGTACGCCTTGGAGGTGCTTGCCTGCCCTTGCCGCCAGCGTGCTATCAGAAAGGGTGTTCAGCGCAGCCGGGGGCATTTATAACCGATAAGCGCAGCCGCCTGTCAACCGACAGTGCCGACAGGCTGACGCTAATCAAAATGAACAGCAAGTGGATGACCCGGACTTTGCTTCTCCAACCGTGGGAAAGCAGCCAAAAGTGAAGTGCCATCTGTATGAAGTGCCATTTCCTCCTCCACCTCCTCCTCCTCCTTAACCGCCGTAGAATTGTCCGTAAATAAGAAAAATTTATATATTATGGCTCACTCTTGGGCTCCACAAAATGTTAGAGGTCTCACCTCTTGGCCTCCATATAAATTTTAACAGGTCTCACCTCTTGGGCCTCCACATAATTTTTAAAGTCTCACCTCTTGGGCCTGCACAAAATGTTTAAGAGGTCTCACCTCTTGGGCCTCCACATAATTTTTAAGAGGTCTCACCTCTTTTTTAACAGGTCTCACCTCTTGGGCCTCCACATAATTTTTAACAGGTCTCACCTCTTGGGCCTCACACTATTTTTTAACAGGTCTCACCTCTTGGGCCTCCACATTAATTTTTAAGAGGTCTCACCTCTTGGGGCCTCCGCCAAAATCTTTAAAGAGGGTCTCACCCTCTTGGGCCTCCACATAATTTTTTAACAGGTCTCACCTCTTGGGCCTCCACATAATTTTTAACAGGTCTCACCTCTTGGGCCTCCACATAATTTTAACAGGTTCTCACCTGCCTTAGGGTCTCCACAATAGATATTTTTAAGAGGTCTCACCTCTTGGGCCTGCCGCAAGAATCTTTAGGAGGTCTCACCTTTTGGGCCTCCACATAATTTTAAGAGGTCTGCACCCTTTTGGGGCCTCCACATAAATTTTTTAAGAAGAGGTCTGCACCTCTGGGCCTCCACAGAAATGTTTTAGAGGTGTCCACCGTATGGGCCTCCCAGCATAATTTTTAACAGGTCTCACCATCTTGGGCCTCGCACTTAATTTTAAGAAGGTCTCACCTCTTGGGGCCCTCCACAAAATCTTAAAGAGGTCCTCACCTCTTGGGACTCCCACATAATTTTTTTTAACAGGGTCTCAACCCTCTTAGGGCCTCCACATAATTGTTAACACGTCTCACCTCTTGGGCCTCCCATAATTTTTTAATACGTCTCACCTTTTGGGGCCTCCACATAATTTTAACCCCCATCTCACCTCTTGGGCCTCCACAAAATGTTTAAGAGGTCTCACCTCTTGGGCACTCCACATAATTTTTAACAGGTCTCACCTCTTGGGCTTCCACATAATTTTAATACGTCTCACCTCTTGGGCCTCCACAAAATCTTAAAGAGGTCTCACCTCTTTGGGCCTCCACTAATTTTTAACAGGTCTTCACCTCTTGGGCTCCACATAATTTTTAATACGTCTCACCCTCTTGGGCCTCCACAAAATCTTAAAGAGGTCTCACCTCTTGGGCCTCCACATAATTTTAAGAGGTGTCACCTCTTGGGCCTCCACAAAATCTTTAGGAGGTCTCACCTCTTGGGCCTCCACATAATTTTTAAGAAGGTCTCACCTCTTTGGGCCTCCACAAAATCTTTAAGAGGTCTCACCTCTTGGGCCTCCACATAATTTTTAAGAGGTCTCACCTCTTGGGCCTCCGCAAAAATCTTTAAGAGGTCTCACCTCTTGGGCCTCCACATAATTTTTAACAGGTCTCACCTCTTGGGCCTCCACATAATTTTTAACAGGTCTCACCTCTTGGGCCTCCACATAATTTTTAAGAGGTCTCACCTCTTGGGCCTCCACAAAATCTTTAAGAGGTCTCACCTCTTGGGCCTCCACAAATTTTCCATGAGCCTCTGGCCAGCCCACGGCCTCTTCCTGCCTTTTGCGGTCCTACGCATCCCTCAACATCCCCACTGCTTTACCTGCTAGACATGACACTGGGGCCAGGTCGGGTCACTGACATCTCAAGCGCCAACAATTTGGGCATTTTAAGGCTTCTGCATGTGTTTGAGTTGTTTTTACATTTTAAAGAAGACATGTCTGACCACATCTCACACACACACACACAATGACAATTAGGGGTGGGGTCTATTTGCTTTCCCCCTTGCCTATGCCATCTGTGGTTGTCATAGGCAACGTGATTTTAAGGGGTGCAGAATTTCATCTTCTTTTTTGTCTAGTTTGGCTTGGGGTCCATGGCAATGTAGAGGAAAGAAGGTTTCCTTGTATGGTCTCACTTTACAGAGAGGTTAGATTGTCTTTGGAGTGTATTGTTGAGATGCTGTGATAGTGGCGTAATAGTGCGACTTGGGCGCGTTATATGCACCCAGACATGCTTCCCCTGCTGTCCCAGTTGCATTCCAGCAGTGTTGGCATCCTTTTCAGAGATTTCAGGGTGGACTTGGTGACCTCCAAGTGGTCGAATTGAGATTTCAAGTGGCGAGCATTTTTTTCCATAGACTTTAATGGGATTCGATATTCGGTCGAATAGTCGAATTTCGCGGTCTATTCGAATCGAATTTCGAACTTTCGAATATTTCACTACTCGCTCATCTCTAATAAGCATCCATTAGTGTTCTATGTATTCGCCCTAGAGATACCTGAAAGTGTATGGAGGTTTCAGATGAGGCATCAAGAGTGGGTGAGAGAGCGATATTGATGTCCCCTCCCACTATACAGATACCCTCGGCAAACTGATGCAGCTTAGCCAATGTGGTCCTAAGCCAATGCTGCTGACCCTTATTGGGCGCATATGGACTTGCAAGCGTGACAACATCCACCCCTATTTTACCTTTAACAAAAATAAAGCGTCCATCAGGGTCAGACTGTGTGAGGATATGAGTAAAGGGTACATTTTTAGATATAGCAACACTCACCCCTCTAGAGGCAGTAACATAGGAGTTATGGAAATGTGTTTCCTGAAGGAAGCATAAGTCTGTTTTGGATCTACGTAAAAGGCGACACAGCTGAGATCTTTTTTGTGACATGTTCATGCCTCTCACATTATAAGTGGTACATTTAATCTGGGCCATTTAGAACAGTCATTTGTGAACATTGTAATGAACATGGTCTATAGATATGGAAGGAGGAAGGGCGAAAAGGATGAGGGAAGAAGGGGTAGGTTAGTAGGAAAAGGAAGTATGAACAAAATGAAAATCTATATATAATAGGTACAAAACGGTGAGGCGGTACTGTGAACCTCTCAAAGAATGTGGGTTTCTTTAACATGAAGAGTACAATGAAGTACACAATACTACTCGCTACTGGCATGAATATCCATCAAACGGGTGGATGGGGGGGTGGAAAATATGAGTTCTAACAAACATGTGGGTCCTGACTAGAGTTGAGCGAACGTGCTCGTAACGAGCACTGTAGTGCTCAGATCCCCTGCACTCGCATGGCCGCAGGCATCCGGATCCGTCCTCACCTGACTGTAAGTCAATGGAGGCGGATCCGTTTGGTATGACACACGAGTGTGTCATACCAAACGGATCCGTCCCCACTGACTTGCAGTCGGGTGAGGAGGACGGATCCGGATGGCTGCGCAGCGGAGCGCAGGGGATCCGAGCAGTACAGTGCTCGTTACGAGCACGTTCGCTCAACTCTAGTCCTGACATAAGAACTCACAAGGACTGTGTCGTTTAAGGTGAACTGATTTGAGCTGGTTTTTCAATATAACAATAATAAGTACTATTATATGGTTAACATTGCAAACCAAAAAAAACATATTTATTAGACCAAGTAATTTTGGTAAGAGGCACTTAACAAAATCCTAGGAGAGGAATGTCCCCAGGCAGGTTGTGGTAACTGTCCATCTTGTAAGGAGCGAAGTGTCTGATAACAGGGTGGTAAACGTCCACTTATATAACTATCAGGGAAGCACTGCAACCTTTGTATACAGTACATTGCCATTCTTGGAGAAATTTAGATAAACCATGGCAGAATCGACAATTCAAATAGGGGGTTTCTTGGAGCTGGATGACTTCTTTTTCCCCACAAGCGACCAGGATCCTGGATTTGGTAAAGTTGGTAGTGGATCTTGCTGTGTGGCCACGTATAGCCAAGTCGGAATGTCCAGCGGAGGTATTTGTAGAATAGACCACGCTGCTGGGAGGTCTGCTGGCATTCTAATGGTTTTCTATCTTTCCATTTTGCATCTTTTCCCGCCTTTGGTAAACGTAAGGCCGAAGGGAAAGAGCCACCTAAAAGCTACACGGTTTGCCTTCAGGTGGTCCGTCAGAGGCCGGAGCAGCCGTCTTTTATATAAAGTCGAGGGAGCTATGTCTTGAAAGAGAAGAATGTGCTCACCCTCGAATAGCATATCCTCTTTCTCTCTAGCAGTAGTGCAGCGGTGTCAAGGTAGCTGAGTAGGACACATACTATGTCCCCTGTTTTGGTACTGGTCTTAGCAGTCTGTGAATGCGCTCCACCACAATTGCCGCTGCTCTCTCCTCTCCAGCAGGTCAGTAAAAATGGCTACTGCTGCTTCCAGTAGTCGATCTTGAGCTGTGGTTTCAGGAACCCCACAGATCCTAATTTTCTTTTGGCTGCTGCGGTTTTCCTGATCCTCAATTAAGGAAAAAGCTGTATTAAGGGAGTCCATCTGTGTGGCACAGTTTTTTTCCCAACATGGTGTTATAAGATATAATAGCCGCTTGGTTCGTTTCAAGAGTTTCCACTCTATGGCCAAGTTGTTTGAGGTCAGCCAGTTCTCTCATAACAGGCATTATGGCTTGAGACAGAGCTTGTTTTAAGAAACGCCGAGAAACTTGCGTGGGATCCCTCGTCACTCTGGCCACTGACGAGTCCAACAGACTATCTGTGTCTGAGTCCACTGAATGTTCTTTCTTTCCCTCTGGCGTCATCTTGCGCACGCAGGCTCCCGGGGAGGCCGGAGCTTTGTTGAGATATCTCTCCATGTCGGTCCCGTTGCGGTCCAGTCTCGCAGTTTCGCTTTTATCTATGGCTTTGCTTTGCCGATTTTCACCATTTTGGGGTAAGGTGAGCAGTATATATAGCGTTAACACAGGCCTGTCCTTTTAGGTATCCCTCCCAATTGGTTTGGAATAAAGGGTAGTAACCAATGCATCATTCTTCTTAATAAATTCAATATCAAGATAATGTATACAAATGGGGTTATATTCCACAAAACACATATAACATATAAAAATGCTGTATATCCACTTGCTGATGGTGCTGTTTGGTGCAGCACTTGAAAAACCTGCGTCATCAGGAAGGAGGAGGAGTACGCATAGTTAGAGCTGTAGAAGCAATAGCTGATGATGTTGATAGTGATGATGGCAACAGGGACAATGTACTACTACTCGTGGGTGTGGTCTGGCTACTAGAATGATGACGGGAATGAGGAGGATGGTCTTGTTCACATTACAGGCTAGTTCAATTTAACTACGTGAGCCTTCATTTGCTGAAGGAGAGCTGTATTATCTACTTTTGTGCCTGAATGGTTATACCTTATTCTCTGCATAAAGACTCAGCTGGCAATGTTGAAAAAAATTCCGGCATGGCAAATGCCAGCACAGAGCCACCAACAGCAGTGCTTGCGGCATTTCTGCTACCACTACCAGTAAGATTAGCTTGCCCTAGTCATGACAGCTTTCAAACCTACACCAACAACAGCAGTCTTGTTGTAACATTCCTAGCAGGCAGGAGCGCTTCACTGCAGTGCCACCAGTGTCTGGTTGCCAGGTGACAGGCCTGGTCTCCCTGTGGAGAAGCGTCGGCCAAAAAAAACCTGCGCTCCCATGTTAGACATGCTGACGTCACAAGTCATGACAGCTTTTAAACCTACACCAACAACAGCAGTCTTGTTGTAACATTCCTAGCTGCAGGAGCACTTCGCTGCAGAGCCACCAGTGTCTGGTTGTCAGGTGACAGGCCTGGTCTCCCTGTGGAGAAGCGTCGGCCCAAAAAAAACTGCGCTCACATGTTAGACATGCTGACGTCACAAGTCATGTGACGTCAGGTGTGTCATGTGACCCGCAAGGGTGGCCTATTTAAACAGGCAACCTGCTGGCCACAGGTTACCTGTGATTGATTTCTATACTTAAATTGCCACACTAACCCTTACTGCATTATTGACTAAGTGGATACCTGTCCTCTGATTTGGACCCTGACTCTGTCTCCTGCCTGACCCTTTAAACTTGACGAGATATCCTGGTTTTGACCTCTGGCTACCCCTGGTTTCGCTTCTCTGGTTCTACTTAGATTCAGTTTGGACTCTTTTGGTATTGACCTCAGCTTGGTACATTTCTGTTTTTTGTCTTCCGATTTCTGTGCCATTCTGTTACTAGTCTTTTGTTAACTGTTTCCCTGCTTCCCCTTTCCTGATTCGGATGCTACACTTATTTAGGAAGGAACTGCCATCCAGTTGTGGGCTGCCATTTAGGGTGGATCATGCAAATAGGTAGGGACAATGCTAGGCAGGATTTCAGGGCTCATTGTTCCCACCATGACAGAATCAGATTTTACCAAATCTTTTCCACCATTACGCATATAATATGGAAGCTATGTGAGCTCTGGTGGAAATGCAAGGCTTAACAAAGTGGATACAGTTAGGGTGCAGCATATTGTTTTGGGGACATGGTTTGGTTATCAACTAGAAATCTCTGTTTAAAGGTACTTTCTGAGAAGCTTGCAAAGTGCTTCATTGGCCGATATGAAGTGGTTGAAACTATCTGTTTCCTTTAGAATCCATAATGTGTTCCATAGGTCTTTGCTGAAGAGCTATGTACCTCGCATCTCAGTGCCAAAAGTCACCTCCTTCTCCAGTTGAGTTTCTGGGGCAACTGGAGTATGAGGTTTCCACAGTTTTGGAGTTTGTGGTTCAGTGCAGTCTTTGGTTCATTGGAAGGGATATGGTCCGGAGAAGAGGCCTTGGATGTTTGTGAAAGACATACATGCTAATGGGTTGATTAGGAGATTTCATGTGATGCACCCAGAGAAATCTGCTCCCTGGAATTAGTGTCCAGGGGCCCCTCATAAAAGTGGGGGTACTGTAATATTCCTAGCTGGCAGGTGCACTTCACTGCAGCACTGGTTGTCCGGAGACAGGCAAGGTATCCCTGTGAAGGAGCGCCAGCCAATGACGTTAGGCACGTCATGTGACCCAGAAGTGTGGCCTATTTAAACAGGTAACTTGCTGGCCATGGGTTGTCTGTGATTGGTTTCTATCATTAGATTACTACACATTCTCTTTACCAATTCAGACTTATTTAGGAATAGACTGCTGTCCACTTGTGGGTCACAGTTAAGGGCAGATCATGCAAATAGGTAGGGACAGTGCTAGGCATGAGTTCATTGCTCACTGTTCCCTACCATGACACTTGGCACCTGTTTGTGGGCTGACAACAGAAGAAGCAGATCTGCCCCGGGCAGGTTTTTTTTCAATTATTTGGCCATGCCACCGCCACCATCCTCTTTCTCCCATGTCATCACCCCTTAACTCCTCCTTCACCCATTCAGCTTCTATGAGTGGAGCATCGGAGCATTTCATGACATTTTCAGACCCTTATCCCATCATGCAGGGCAAGGGCTGTTTTGTTTACATTGGCACACTGCTAGGTGGAGGTTTCTGTGACGTCACCGACATCGTAATGAGTGGTCTTTAGCATTGCCCTAGGCTCTTTTACAGGCTAGGGCAGCGCTATACCGACCTATTAGTACCGGTGATGTCACTGGGCTCACTGCTAGGCGGAAACCTCCACCTAGCATGCCCATCAGAAGCCTGGTACGTCATTGGATCTGAAGAGAAAGCCCTTGCTCCAATGCTCCACTTATAGGGTCTAAATGGGTGAAGAAGGGGTCAGAGCTGAACTGGAACAACCACTTTAACGTTTAAGGAGGAGGAGCAGGAGGAATATACTAAACATTGGCTCAAAGGCAGAAGTGAGGGACAACTCTGGCCTGTTTCAATTCTTTTTTGACAAACAGCTTCCTGTCTGAAGGCTAATGATAATACTTTTTACTTATCAATTATAAATGGAGCAGAGCTTAGCTATTAAGGGAAATAAAGCATGGAAATGCATAGGGCAACAATCTAGTGTCAGTCTTGCGGCCTGTGCCCGCTGCTGCCCCACTTTCCTCACTCTTCCTGTCCTGGCCGAGACCAGGTCCCGCTGCCCCTCCTCTATCTCATCCACAGTGGGCTCGCTCACCGGTGTCCTGTGTTGTTCTGGCAGGCCACAGCCTGTGCTTCTATGTTCTGCCCGGTTTCTGCCTAGGTTGATATATATATCGGGGCTCAAGTCTCACCAGTTGTCTGAAACCAGAATTAAATTATAACCATACAAATCATTTCGGACCGGCACTCTTAGGCCTCATGCACAAGAACGTGTGCCGGCCGTGCCCGTGCTGCGGGCCGTAAACTGCGTTCCGCAATGCATGGGTACTGACCGTGAGGCCACAGCACGCGATCCGCACCGCAAAAAAGTAGCGCAAGCACTACTTAGTACCGTAGTGCTTCCGTGGTGTTCCGATCCGTGCCTCCACTCCGCATCTCCGGATCGCGGACCGATTTAAGTGAATGGGTCCGCGATCCGTGATGCGGCCTGCACGCGGCCGGTGCCCGTTTATTGCGGACCCGCCGTTCGTGGACCGCAATACAGGCACGGCCGGCACACGTTCGTGTGCATGAGGCCTAATATGTACCAATATGTTAAAGGTTTTGGAATAACAGATATTCCAAAAGTGCAACTGTTGTAGATAAAAAATTTTTTTTAATTAATCCCTAAAAATCACAGAAAACCCTAAATACTAAATAGCGCAAAACTGTATGTACTAAATACATTAAATCACAGAATTATGTCCTAGTCATAACAATACACATAAGCTTCATTTTCCATGGGGCCCTCATGGTATGATCAAATCTCTTAATAATACAAAAATGAGTTTCTGTTTGTCTGTCTGTCTGTTCTCTATGCGCGACCAAACTACTGGACCGATTTTCACCAAATTCGGCACACAGGTACATCAGGTGTCCGGGAAGGTTTTAGACCAGGTCTCATCTCTCTAGGACATACCGTTCCTGAGATATTCCCAAAATATGATCTCCATTAGCCAACATTACAACTGGGAACTTTGGTTTTAAACTCCAACTGCCATTCTCTGCAAAGGCACACACAGGGAGGGCAGGTTTCCATAACAACCAGGTAATTATCAGCAGCTGAGGATCTCATCCATTTCTATTCACTGACACTGTTAAAGGTATTCCGGTTACCATAAATATAACTTATGTTTTTTTCTATTACTACAGTTCAGTAGTAATAAAAGATGTTTTCCTCCACTGCTGCCTATTGCGTGGGCTCATAAATAAGCATGGTATTGACCTTTAATTCAGGCCACCCTAAAAGAAGTACTTAAAACCCCCGCCCCAGGTCTCACTAAGCCACACCCCCAACTCCATCAGGCCACACCCTCTTTCACTCCGCAGCTAACAGAGATTGAAAAAATAAAGGTAAAAATCAACTTCTGTCAGCTGCAGGGATGGGTGGGAGGTTGACTTTCTTTCTGCAACGACACACAGAAACATTAAATGAAATAGATTAAATACAACCATGTGAAGCGTCTTGCTAATCCACGCCCCGACTCTGTCAGGTTACGCCCCCTCCCACTCTGCAGCCAACGGGGATAGAAAAAATAAAGGTAAAAATAAACTTCTGTTTGCTGCAGGGGTGGGAGGGTGAATTTCTCTCTGCAACGACACACAAAAATTTTAGATAAAATAGACTAATTATAGACTACAACTGTTCGAATCTTCTTGCTAAGTCACGCTCCCAACTCTGTCAGACCACGCCCCCTCCCACTCTGCAGCCATTCTGCAACGACACACAGAAACATTAAATGAAATAGATTAAATCACCTATGCGAAGCGCTTTGCTAAGCCACACCCCCAACTCTGTCAGGTCATGCCCCCTCCCACTCCGCAGCCAACAGGGATTGAAAGAATGAAGGGAAAAATAAACTTCTGTCAGCTGCAGGGGTGGGAGGGTGAATTTCTCTCTTCAATGACGCACAAAATTTTAGATGAAATAGACTAATTTCAGACTACAACCGTTCGAAGCATCTTGATGATCCACACCCCCAACTCTGCCAGGCCACGCCCCCTCCCACTCCGCAGGCAACGGGGATTGAAAAAAATCAGCTGCAGGGGTGGGAGGGTGAATTTCTCTCTGCAACGACACACAAAAATCGTAGATGAAATTGACTAATTTTAGACTACGACCATTCAGTACTAATAAAAGATGTTTTTTTCCACTGCTACCCATTGCGGGTCCCCATAAATTACCATGTCATCGACCTGTAATTCATGCCACTCTGACCCCCGCCCCAGATCTCGTGAAACCACGCTCCGACTCTGTCAGGCCACGCCCCCTCCCACTCCGCAGCCAACGGGGATTGAAAAAATGAAGGTAACAATCAACTTCTGTCAGCTGCAGGGGTGGGAGGGAAGTTGGATTTCTTTCTGCAACAACATACAGAAACATTAAATGAAATAGATTAAATATACCCGTGCAAAGCAATGTTTTCTTCCACTGCTACCCATTATGTTTCCTCAAATTACCATGGCATTAACCTATAATTCAGGCCACCCTGAAATGAAGGACTTAACCCCATCCCCCGTGTCCCATTAAACCACACCCCCTCCCACTCCGCAGCCAATAGGGATTGAAAAAATGAAGGTAAAAATCAATTTCTGTCAGCTGCATTGACTTTTTCTCTGCAACGACACACAGAAACATTAAATAAATAGATGAAATATACCCAGGCGAAGCCGGGTCTTTCTGCTAGTAAAATATAAACTTAAAAATAATGAAAATAACAAAAAAAAGGCATAAAAAATTAATGAAAAATCCAAGGATATTAACTAAAAAGCATATACTGCTGCAATTCTACATTCAGAAATACATACTGCATATAGCAGTAATATATAATGATATAAAAATATAAGCTTTGTAGTAGAGTCCAGTCTATGGAAGATGTGCCAGAAGTTACAAGCTGACTTGGACACACTGAGTGTTTGGGCATCCTGCTTGGCAGATGAGGTTCCAATGTGGATAAATGTAAAGTTATGCATCTGGGTACTAAACAACTTGCATGCCTCCTATGTCCTAGGGGGAGTAACACTGGGAGAGTCACTTGTAGAGAAGGATCTGGGTGTCCTTGTAGACCATAGACTGCAGAATAGCATGCAATGCCAATCGGCTGCTTCTAAGGCCAGCAGGATATTGTCATGTATTTAAAAGAGGCATGGACTCGCGGGACAGGGATGTCATATTACCACTGTATAAAGCATTAGTACGGCCTCATCTGGAATATGCTGTTCAGTTCTGGGCTCCGGTTTATAGGAAGATGTCCTGGAGCTGGAAAGGGTGCAGAGACGGGCAACTAAACTGATAAGGGGCATAGAGCATCTTAGCTATGAAGAAAGATTGAAGGAGTTAAACTTGTTTAAGTCTTGAGAAGAGACGTATAAGGGGGACATGATCAACCTGTATAAGTATGTAAATGGCCCATAAAAAAATATGGTGAAAAACTGTTCCAGGTAAAATCCACTCAAAAGACAAGGGGGCACTGCCTCCGCCTGGAGAAGCAAAGGTTCAGACTCCAGGGGCGACAAGCCTTCTTTACTATAAGAACTGTGAATCTGTGGAACAGTCTACCGCAGGAGCTGGTCACAGCAAAGACAGCTGAGGGCTTCAAAACAGGCTTAGATAAATTCTTAGAGAAAAAGAAGGTCACCACATATTAAGAAATGTAGAGTCATGTCTTAAGGTTACCAGTCCCCCTCCCCTTCATCACTCCTACCCCCTCCCTTGGTTGAACTTGATGGACATGTGTCTTTTTTCAACCGTATTAACTATGTAACTATGTAACTATGTATTCATTTATTTGTAATCTTTTTCTCATACTACAGTTTGGAATTTATGTCCACCAGTTCACACTCGGAAACTCATTAGCCTATGCAATATAAAACAGTATGCATCCACATTTGCAATTAATATCCTATCCTATAACATATTGGTATATTTGTTTTGCCAGCATATGAGTGCCAACCTGAAATGATTAGTATGGTGTTAACCTATTTTGAATACTGGATCCTGTGGATATGTTGAATCACACTGAAAATGTAAAAAAAAAAGTCACTTAATTCTTTTTTTGGACTGCCTCTGACAGGGCCTAATAGGCTTCTGTAGATGGCAGGCATGAAGCCCAATGTTAGGTCTTTGGTTGCCATAGCAACTGACCCCCTTCCCCATGATCGGGTTGTGGGGAAGTTGATGGACCTGTCAACACTCTAACAAACCAATTAGCTGCTGCAATTACTGACTTCAGCATCTAAAGGGTATAAAGGCTGGAAAGGATTAGAGTTATCTGCAATCCTAGCCATTACACCAGGAGCCTAGCTGTTTATTACAGCCTCATCCCCACTGAAGATGATGTGGCCACAGCACCTGAGCCATGTTGTCCCCATGCTGTACAGGTATAATGCTGGGCTTTATCAGCAAGCAACGTACATGTATGGCATTTTGCATTAAAGTGACCCTGTGGTTCAAGGAAAAAATTAATATTAACTGGGTCATAAACAGAACACTTACCTAGTCCTTTCCTTTTCATCCTTTCATTTGCAGGTGCGCCAATTCCTGGGATCTTCTTCTATCATCCAAGATGGGTGCACAACTTCATGGACTAAATGATGCACATAGTATTTGCTCCCCAGCCAACCCTCTTGTTACCAGCGCCGTACAGCGCCGAAGTGATAGGCAAACATGGCGCCCGCTTGCATGTAGCCTGCAGATGCCGTGATGCCAAGTGCGATCATGGCATCTAAATGGTCAAAAACCCGTTACCGGCATCCTCTCTGGCCAATGAGGGTGCCGGTAACTGATTTGAATGTGCTCAGCCTCGCAGAAGAGGCTGAGAGCATTCAAACTGCAATTCTTATTTTGGCCACCAGGCAAACATAAGAAATGAGCAACAGGCAATAAATTAATTTTAAAAATACATGATTGTTCAAAATTAAAAAATGTATTTTGTACGCTCAAATACGTGTTTTAAAATTATTACAAAAATTTTTAAAAAACCTTAAAAATATATAAAAAATGTAAAAAATATAAAAGTTTAAACCACTCCCCTATCTGTATAATAAAAAAATAAATACCTAAAAAACAAAAAATGTAACCATCATGGGTATCACCGCTACTGAAAACGCTAGTACTATTAAAATATAAAAATATTTTTCCAATATGTCAAATGACATAACGGAAAAAAGGGTCAAAATGGCCAATTTTCCATTGCATCTCTTACCCAAAAAAAAGTAATAAAATGTGATCAAAAAGTCACACACACTCCAAAATGATATCAATAAAAACTACAGATTGTCCCGCAAACAAATGAGCCCCCCACACAGCTCAGTACATATAACTATAAAAAAAGTTATGGAGGTCAGAATATAGTGATGTAAAAAAAATGTTTTTTTCTAAGTTTAAATTTATCTTTACACTATTTAGACATAAAAACCTATAAATGTGGGGTATTGTTGTAATTGTACTGACCCAGAGAATGAAGGGCCTCAGTCAATGTTACTGTTTCCAACTACATTGTATGCCATAATTAATGGTGGCAAAAGATAGTATAACTTGTCCTGCAAAAAATAAGACCTCCTACAGCTATGTGAACAGAAATGTAAAAAAGTTATGGCTCAAGGAAGATAGGGAAGAAAAATGATAACGAAAAAACAAAAAACCTTCGGTATCCTACGGGTATTCACTGTAAGGGCCTAAAGGTGGTTGTGCAGACTACAGATATATCCTCAGGATAGGTCATGAATATCAGATGGGGGACTCTGAAACCTGACACCCCACTGATCAGCTGGTTCAAGCAGCTGTGGGAACCGGAAACTATACTGTGTGCCAAGCAGGAAGCAGACAACTTTCAAGTATATGTCAGCTGAGCTGCAGTACGTAGGTGCTAGAAATTACAAAGCGTACACAGACCTTTCTGCCTGTACTCTGTGCATTGTATAGTTTCCGACACAGCAGATTCCTGAAACAGTCGATCAGTTGGGAGGGTTGCTGCCCGCCGCAACTTCATCAATACCGGTAGCAATCCCTCTAAACAATTCATTACAAGAAAATTCAAAATTTGAAATCTTAAAAAAAAAAAAGTCCACATTTATCAAAAGTGCCATCATTTTCATCTAAATCAAAGTTAGACATTTATAAATGCAAGTTTGCAAAATCTGCAACTATAAAAATGAAGGCAAAAATACATAAATGTGCGTAGTGCAAAACATGAAATTCACTGAAAAGGCAATTTATGTAAGGTTAGAACTGCTTTAACCTGTTACGTGACTGCCTATATGTTTTTATGAAGCCTCTTTACAATGCTGTATTGGAATAAAATAGCACCAGCAGGAGAGGATAAAGCTCCCGGCTCTCATCTGCCAGAGCTTGGAGCAACAATTGGGGGGCCCGCTTTGAGAGATTCCTGATCACATCATCTCCGGTAAACAACGAATACCAGCGTTCAACAGTATAAAAGTGAAAGTTTATTTATTTTGTAACAAACAGTACAGTACAGTACAATACAATTTTGAAATCAATGCAGGTACATGAAATGATCTTGAACAAAAAACAGGAACCTATGTGAAAAATAAAAAAATAACCGACAGAATGAAATCAACCGTGTAGTACAGAGTAAATAAAGATTGCCCATTGGACTGGCCAGTTAAACCAGCGCCAGAGGCGCAGCTAGATTAAAAATTCTGAAATTTCTTGCAGGCTCACAAGAGGGTCAAGAATCAGTGTCTAGAGCCAGATTCCAAGTGGGAAACTTTCTCAAGCCTATAGATTTGAACAATTTTGCATATCCAATGTTCCACTGAAAGCAGTTCAGTGGAGAGCCAGAACTTAGAAATGAGCAAGGAGGTCGCAGTAATAAATTGTCTAAGCAACTACCAGGACCCCTACTAGGGCCCTTTAGGAAACAGAGCGAGAAGAGCACCATCTGGGAAAACAGGAATGGGCATATTACATCTAAAAACAGCTGAGCTAGAATTGATGGCTAACGATATTCATCCTACTTGGTGACCCAATCTCAGTGTGAAGGCTTGGAACTTAAACTGCAGGGACAGTACAGGGAGAGGGTATTGCTATGTGCACCATGTTTTAGTGCACCCACATTCATAGTTATTCGTTCTATAGATACTGTGCCATCAGTAGTACAAGCAGTTGTAATTTATCGTCGTCTATATCACTGTGCAGAGCACCAAGATTCATACAGGTCAATAAAAGCATCAGGTCTAATTTATCGCCATGGACTTAACTGTGCAGTGCTGCAAAATTCAAGTAGTGGCACCATGACAGAGTGGGGACGGCGGCAACAGTAGCAGTGGCCCCATGACAGAGTGGGGATGGTGGCAGCAGCAGTGGCAGTAACTGTGCTCCTCCGTTGGTTTCCTACAATGTCATTGTATAATATGGTTGAGGGGGCCTTGACCATAAAATCTTTTAGTCCTCCTCCTAGGTGGGCGCCTTCTGAGTTTCGGCCCCAACTTAGCCGCTTTCCCTGTAGCTACGCCCCTGGAGCCAAAAACAGGATTGGATCCAAAACAGAGATAATAAAATGTAATGGAATTATTTGCACCTCATCTGTATTCTGGACCCACTCCTGTTTTTGGCTTACAAATTCTGATCAAATACTGATGCAAAACACTGACCAAACACTGACTAAAATAATGTATTAGCTACAATGAATTTGGGTTGAGCTGGTGTAGTGATTTGTGTGGTTCATTCCAATAACTAATGACACTCCTCCCATATGGCAATAATCCAGCTGCCATGTTTGATCCATCCACCATGTTCACCCCATCTGGTTTTAATCTTAATACATGTTGAAAGCAAAACACAATTAAGTTCACAGAATGGAGGGAACCCAGACCTTATGGAGGGATCCACATGGGCTAAAATTTTGTTGCACTGCACAGTGACATAGAATTTGTTTATAATTTGTCGTAGCTGTCAGAGTGACGCAGAATAAAATTTTCCATAACAGAACGTGGTAGGTAGGAATGATGAATTTGGGTCCTGTTGGTGGAATGATTTGTCTGGTAATACCATCGTAGTTCCGACGATAAAATATTGCAATGATGACGCAGACTAATTTTCAGCTAAAAGATAGTATTAGCTATGAAGAATTTGGGTTGAGCTAGTGTAATGATTTCTGTGGTTCATTCTGATAACTAGTGTTGAGCAAAGTTTAGAAAAAGACGATTTGGCTCCTTAGCCGAATTTTACTAATTAATTCGCTTTATAATCAATTACTGCATTTCTTTTTAAGTAGTAGGTGCAATGACTGTGAACGCCTATTGCGCCGTGCCCTGTCATTGAACCCCTCAGATCGTGGCATCTGAGAATAATAACTATGTATAAATATATCAGGGGTCAGTACATAGATCTCTCCCATCATCTATTTATCCCCAGGACTGTGACTTTGATGAGGGGACATCCTCTGTGTCTGGAGGAGCATTACATTACTGTAAGAGCAGTGAGACTATGGAACTCTCTGCCTGAGGAGGTGGTGATGGTAAGTTCACTAAAAGAGTTCAAGTGGGGACTAGATGTATTTCTGGAGGGTAACCATATTACAGGCTATAGTTACTAGAGATGGGTCATTGATCCAGGGAGTTATTCTGATTGCCTGATTGGAGTCGGGAAGGATTTTTTCCCCCCTAAAGTGGGGAAAATTGGCTTCTACCTCACAGGGTTTTTTTGCCTTCCTCTGGATCAACTTTTAAGATAACAGGCCGAACTGGATGGACAGTCTTTTTTCGGCCTTATAAACTATGTTACTGTTTTAATAGTGAGGGCTTTCAGGGTTAAAGAAGAACTCCCGCAAAAATTTTTATTCTCTGACCTGAAAGGTGCATGATGTAATCTATAGTGAATGTAATCTTCTTATCAGAGACTCTAATTGAGAGTTATAGACTCTCTTCTTATTGTAGCTGTGTCATGTGACCAACTCCCTGACCTCCAACTGACCCAGGACAGAAAGCCAGTTACTGCTCTATTCATTCCTATGAGACTGAAAGTGAAGCTCCCATAGGAATGCATAGAGAATTAGACTTCCTGTCCTCACATAAGATGCTGTGTGAGTTGGTGGGTCTGATTCCTGGTCATATGACACAGATGAGAAACTTCAGGGAGATATAACTCAGAAATACAGCCACTAGTAAGAAAATGACATTCACTACAGATTACATCATGTACATTTCTAGCAGGACATGGAATAAAAAATTTTACGGGAGTTCTTCTTTAATCCAGTAAAATAAATAAATAAATAATATAAATTTTATCCATCACAGGCCACCACAGCCATCTTGACTGAAGACACCGCGCAAAATCTTGAGTGGTGCGTGATGTCATTTGGCCAGTGTGGTCACATCATACGTCATTGCACACAAGATTTTGTGTGGGATCAAGATTGCCATGGTAGCCTTCGCACACAAATGGATGAGGTGAGTATGTTTTTTTTTTTTAACGTCATTGCAGGGAAAATTTATTCGTTACCACAAAGCACCAGGAAATTTGGCTTTGTGGCAAATTACATTTTTACTAAAATTCAGATCGAAATCCACTTTGGATACTTCGATTCACTCAACCCTACAGATAACCAATGACACTCCTCCCATATGGCAATAATCTAGCTGTCAGCAAGTTTGGCCCATCTGGTTTCAACCCTAATACAAGGAATTATTTGACCCCAGGCATTCCGCATCCAACTTCCTAGAGGGCCAAGCACTAACTGTTCTGTGATGCCCTTACATGTCTGGGGCTATACATGCGCTGCACTGAAGTGATCGCCAAGTTTCTACATTTTGCCAACAGGTGCGGGTTACTCGTTCAACATCATTCGCCGTAGGGATCGGGGATTGTAATACTGGAGCAGACTAATTTATTTGGTAAAAGTCTAATTTATTCACTAAAAGACAATTTTGTTTCGCTACAAGACTAATGTTTTCGGTAAAAGAATAATTTTTCAGATAAAATAATTTTTGGGACAAAAAACCATGATCAAATCATGCGCAGTTCAGCTATGTGAAGAATCAATTTATTTGCACTGCACACAGGGTGTTAAATAAGTTAAAATGTTTGGCTAACAGATGCAATTAAATGTGGACACGCCACAAACAGTAGAATGAGACAGGTTTGTCAACCCAATTCGTGAATCAGGTCTTGATAGAATAGCTTATCTATTAGGGCCTGTTCACACGACTGGTCTCTAAGATATGCCCCAATTGTCTGATAGGTGAGGGTCCCACCTCTGGGACCCGCACCTACATTGAGAACTGAGCGGGGAAGGTGGCGGAGAGAGCACTGCGCATGCGAAGCCTCCTACTATTCATTTCTATGGGGCCGCCGAAAATAGCTCGGCCCCATAGAAATGAATGGGAGCAGTGGCCACGCAAGCATGGTGTGCTCCCATTCACTTGTATGGGGAGAGTGCATGATGGTGGCAGGACCCTTGGGAATCCCCCGGGGTCCTCCAGGCCACACTCTCCCTGCTCCGTTCTATCAGACTATGGGAGCATATCCTTGCAATATTCCCCCATTGTCTGTGATGGGAATACCCCTTAAACTGCTATGATGGCTAACTTAAAGGGGTTGTCTCACTTCAGCAAATGGCATTTATTATGTAGAGGAAGTTAATACAAGGCACTTACTAATGTATTGTTCTTGTCCATATTGCCGTTGCTGGCTTGATTCATTTTTCCGTCACAAAATACACTGCTTGTATCCAGGGGTTGGAACTATCCTGCAATGCAGCACAGGTGGCTGAGCTTGCGCACTATATGAAAAAGTGCATGCTGCGGTCTCAGCCACCATACAGGCTGGCACCCAGGGGCGTAGCTAAAGGCTCATGGGCCCTGGTGCAAGAGTTCAGCTTGGGCCCCCCCTTCCCTTAGTGCTCTGTGTGTCTTCTTATGCGGCACAAGGGTAATTGGGCCCCCTCAGGCTCCTGGGCCCGGTAGCGACTGCTACCTCTGCACCCCCTATAGCTACGCCCCTGCTGGCACCTTTTCCTATAGAGTGCAAGCACGGCCACCACTGCTGGATTACAGGATCATTGTAGCCATGGAAACTAGCTGCCTTGCCTGATTTAATTTGATAAATTCAGTGGGTCAACTTCAATTTACTTCTAAATGGGTTTCTGTTAACCCTCTATCTAATTGTGAAAAACATTTAGTACATTTTCTACTATTGCAATCGTAGTCTGAACTAGAACCAGGAGACTATATGTCTCATTATCACCTACCAATTCTTAGAGTGGCTAAGCAAGTTTAGTCACATGCTAACAAAGTTACCAATTTCTCTGCATAAATCTCTGAGACCTCTATGGCATAACCTTGGCCTCTCCCATTTAGTTATGGTATCAGACTCGAGTTTTGGACATCTCTAGAACTGCACACAGTAAATAAGTTATTTAACTCCAATTAGTGACATATAGGAATATTTTCAGTTCCCAGACTGCAATGTATTTCGATTTTTTATTTTTTTTGCAAATATATTTTTATTGTTTTTGAAATAAAATGATACAAACAAAATCCAAAAGTATACATCATACATCATATTGGAGAGCCAGGTGGGGTGACATCACCACTGGGCCTCCCAAACTAGAAATGACTGACATATAAAAGGAGAACACTTTTTGACCGCGGAGAGAAGAAACATGTCTGTGACAATCAGCTTGCCCATAAATAAAGAAAAAGAAAAATTGTATACCTGGAACGCGCGTGTGGGGGGGGGGGGACCTCATCTACCTCCCAGTGTAATACGAGTGAAGGTCACCCTGCGAGACAAAGTCAAGCCATGATGTCCATGTTTTCTTGCACCTCGCAAGAGATCCCTGAGAGGTGGCACTTAATTCTTCCAATCTGGCTACTTGGCCTACTTTCTTTATCCAGTGATCAATCGGTGGAGCAACTGTTTGCTTCCAATACAAGGGGATCATAGCCTTGGAAGTTAGAACCACTTGTTTCCAGAGGGAGGTGTTAAAGCTGGTTTGAATAGGGGGAATAATGTTTAAGAAAAGAGCTTTAGGGGTTAACACTGGAGACCCCGGACATACCCTTCCCAAAATCTTGGATATGGACTTCCAGTAGGGTTGGATGCTAACACAATCCCACCAAATGTGTGAGTAAGACCCAATCGCTGACATACATCTTCAGCATACTGGCAGTGTGGAAGGGAAGATAGCATGCAACGCCACCGGTGTTTTATATCATCTGCTCACCAGCTTATAGGAGGATTCTTGGAGAGTGATACATCTCGAAGGGTCACAACATTTGGTGTAGACTTCCCTAATCTCCTTGATGGACAAAGTGATTCCCAACTATTCTTCCCATGCGTCTATATAAGGTAATTTTATCAACTGGGTTAGGGTCACGAGTGCAGAGTACAGCTTAGAGATCAACTTGGGTATAACAGACTGCTGAGCAGCAAGCTTTCCAACCAAGAAAGCTCCTTGCATAAGTTCGCTTTGTTAGGAAGAGCTGTAAAGCTTGTGAGCATATGGGAGTACGTAAGGAAGTCTAGATGGGTATCAGGCATCTTCTCCTGTAAAAGGGGTAGGCTAGGGAAGGAGCCATCTACAAGTATGTCACCTAGTTATTTTTTCTTAAGTGCCTTTTGAGTTGTAAACCACAGCCTGTTAAGCGGATTGTGAATACCTAATAAATCCCCTAACTTCATCAAAGAAGAAGGGTAGGGCCAGAAGTCTGAAGTTTGTGGAAGATTCTTCCAAAACAAGAGAGGGCCCTTAGTCAGATTGGAAAGATGCGGAATCGATATCCAAGTCGCACCCAAATCAATACCTGCGTTAGGGAAGTTTCCGCAACTTCCGTCTCAATTGGTATATAGAGCTTTGTGATGAGTTTATACCAATCCAGTATCCTTTGAAGTTGTATAGCCTCGTATAATTTCTCCAGGTCAGAAAGACCCACTCCCCCTTTGTCTTTAGGTTTAACTAACGTACTATAAGCTATCCAATATAAGAACTTGTTCCAAATGTATTTGAGGAAAATGCTGCATAGTTTTATAAAGAAGGAGCGGGGAAGGAATATTGGTAGAACCTGTAGCATATATAATATTTTCGGGACAATTAACATTTTCAGGAGATTGACCCTTCCCAACCATGATATATATGGGATCTTCCACGCTCTCACTTGTTCCTCTATCGAAGTCATTAGGGGTGAATAGTTAAGCAAGTACCATTGTTCGGGTGAGGGAGACAGCTGAATCCCCAAGTAGGGAATAGAGGTAGGGGACCAATGAAAGGAGAGTTAGTCTTGGCCTCCTCCACCATTTTAGACGAACATGTGATGTTCAAAGCCTGAGATTT
Source organism: Rhinella marina (assembly GCA_900303285.1). Classification (NCBI taxonomy): domain Eukaryota; kingdom Metazoa; phylum Chordata; class Amphibia; order Anura; family Bufonidae; genus Rhinella; species Rhinella marina. Next base: position 20,942 of record ONZH01003607.1, on the reverse strand, counting down.
GGCAGGATTTATCTTAAAATTGGAAAGCAGCTGGAATGTTTTAAATATATCAGAGAGTATAGGGAAAGCAATGTGTGGATTAGACGTCAATACTAAGAGGTCATCAGCGAAAGCTGCGGTTAAGTGTCATTTTCCCCCTGCCATAATACCCTTAATTTCAGGATGTTGTCTGATGTGTTGAACCAGGGTTTCCAGGGACAGAACAAACAAAAGGGGATAAGGGGCATCCCTGTCTCGTACCATTAAGTATACGGAACAAGGAGGAAAGGGTACCATTGATCCTTATAGAAGCAGATGGTGAAGTGTATAGTGCCATGACAGCTCTTATAAAATCATCCAGAAACCCAAATCTGTTTAAGGCCCGTTCCATGAAGACCCAATCTATCCTATCAAAGGCCTTTTCAGCATCGGTAGACAATAAGGCTAGGGGAATTTGCTTGGTTTTAGCGTAGTGGATAAGATTAAGAACTCTAAGGGTATTATCTTTGCCTTCCCTACCTTTAATAAAACCCACTTGCTCAACATCAATCAGTAGAGGGAGAAGGGGTTGTAGGCGATTCGCGAGAATTTTAGCATAAAGTTTGATGTCTGTATTTAATAGCGAGATTGGACGGTAACTACTACATAATCTCGCGTCTTTCCCCTCCTTAGGTAACACTGTAATATGTGCCATTAATGACTGGGCTGGGAAGTCTCTATCTTTTGCGGCTGTAGAGAAAGCTGATAACAGATGAGGCAGTAATAGATCCGGAAGACTTTATAGTAACTCACAGGTAAGCCATCTGGGCCGGGACTCTTTCCAGTAGGCGTTTCTTTTAATGCTTTTTGTAATTCTTGGATTGTGAATAGGTGAGTTCTGCTAAAGTCTGTACTGATAATGATTTTTTGTGGGCCCTTTCCAATTTGGTAATCCTACCAATCAGGTCGTCTATTTCACGTCTCTTCTGTTTTTTCACGTATGAGCCTAGCGAAATCAATTCTCCTCTGACTACTGACTTATGTGCTTCCCATACTATTGTGGGAGACAGCTGTGAAGATACATTCTCCTTAAAGTATTGTGATATAGCCTATTCTATTTCTTGCTTATGGTCAGCATTTCGCAGAAGATTATCATTGAGGCGCCATGTAAAGGTTTTGTGTGGACTTGAGTCAATTGTGGTCACCAGAGTGACTGGAGCATGGCCTGAAATGCCGATGATACCAATTTCAACCCCTTTAAGACAAGACAGGTATTGGGAGGAGAGAAATAAATAATCTATCTGTTTATACGTTTTATGAACCTCCGAGTAGAACGTATATTCCTTATCTTTAGGGTGGAATTGTCTCCAAACATCCCTTATCATAAGATGAGAGAATGAGCGTTTCAGCGCTCTCAGTTTCTTATGGGAGAACCAAGATTTACCAGAGGAGGAATCAAGTGTTGGTTCTAGAGTCACATTGATATCACTGCCCAGAATACATAAACCCTCTTGAAACGTTTTAAGCTTATCCAGGGTTTCAATTAGCCAAGAAACTTGGTTAGAGTTGGGGGCATATAGGCCTGCTATGGTTACTATTGAGTTAGCCATTGTACACTTTAAGAAAAGACACCGTCCCTCCAAGTCCACAAACTAGAGGTGAGATTAAAGGGAAGGGACCCCTTAATTGCTATGGTTACACCCCTAGATTTAGATAGTTTACAGCTTGAGTGGTACCACTGGGAAAAGTACGAAAGAGGCAAGTTGGGTACTTTACCCGTCTTGAAATGGGTTTCTTGAAGGATAGTGATGTCTGTGTGGAGAGATCTTAGATGCTGAAAGATACGGGACCGTTTCTGTGGGGTATTCATTCCCCACGCATTCCAGGTGGTCACCTTTATGTCAGCCGTGGTATGCAGAACACAAAGAACAATTAATACAAGTAACTGTAGAGTGAAACCCGTAAAACTGAATAAACAGTGACCAGCCCAAGGAAGTGTCAACCTGTGAGCTGATCTAACACTAGTGAAAAGCAAGTGACTATGGGAAGGGTCTGTACAGACCTCAACATACTGCTAAAGGTAGCAACCTAATTCCAGATATAAGAATGAGATATGGAGGAATTCAGAGAGAGAAAAAACAGATATATGGACCTCAGCTATTCCCTGGTAAACACTAATTAGTGCAATATATAAGATAAATCATAACAAGTTAAACTGCAGGATGACTATGCAATGAGAAAATAAATCTTAAGAAAGAAAAGAAAAAGGGACAGAGACTCTCACAAAGTCACTCTAAGGGAGCTATAAGGCGCTTCTTCCCCGTGCGGGCCCTCTGAATCTTCCAAGGAGAACCTGATGATAGTTTAGGCAAGTCAGTGATGTCCGCAATCTGTATCCAAGACGGTATGTCAGAAGGATCTAAGTCAATATGCTCGCATATGGGTAGGATGTCATCAGGGCGTCTGATATATCTGGTAGACCCCTGGATTGTGCATGCGATTCCGAAAGGGAACAACCAACGGTAAGGATATCCCTTGGCTCGAAGAGCATCCGTAACTAGCTTCATCTGCCTCCATTTATTGAGGGTGATTGGAGAAAGATCCTGAAAAAGTGCAATCGATGATCCATTGAATTGCAGGTCGTGTGTGTCCCTTGCTGACCGCAGTATAGCCTCCCTGTGTTGGAAATTGAGGATCTTACAAATAATGTCCCTAGGAGGCTCGTTTTCTTTAGGTTTAGGCTTATGGGCCCTATGTGCCCTTTCCAAGATCAAATCACCAGCCATGGCTGTAGGCAACAGTGGTCGTAGGTGGTTTGGAGGACATCCTCAGTTGTAGCTGGTTCTGGGACCCCTTTTATGCACAAATTATTTCTCCTGCCCCTGTTGTCTTGATCTTCAATGTAAGACAGTAAATTATTTAGGTGAATTTGGCAGGAATGCAAAGCTGATGTTGTAGCTTCTCCATGGTAATTAGGGACATCTGCATCTCTTCTAGTTGTTCTACTCTGCCGCCTATATCCCTTATATCTGATTTGATATCTGACAATTCAGTTAAAGAGGACCTTTCACCACTCCTGACATGCCTGTTTTAATAGCTTCATGCATTCCCCATGTAATAACAAGTCTGGAACATCTATACTTATGTCTGTATGTTGTGCCATTCCTTTATTATTTGCACTAGAAGTTATGAATGAATTGCTATTTGTCTTCAGTAAGGGAACAGAGGGGAGGTAACCAGTTGGGGGTGTGTACCTGCACAGACTGACTCTAGCCAATCAGTGCTGCCATGTTCAGACTGTGCAGGTACACACCCCCAACTTGTTACCGCCCCTCTGCTCCCTTACTGAAGACAAATAGCAATTCATTCATAACTTCTAGTGCAAATAATAAAGGAATGGTACAACATACAGACATAAGAATAGATGTTCCAGACTTGTTATTACATGGGGAATGCATGAAGCTATTAAAACACGCATGTCAGGAGTGGTGAAAGGTCCTCTTTAAGACAGGCTGAAGAGCTTTTTCAATAATTCTCTGCAATGTTTTATGAGAAGTATGAAGCTGAGGAATCTGCATCTGGCATCTCTTCCTTGTCATGACCTTCTGTATCTGAGGCTTCCATATCTGATGCTTGGGAAGTGCACTTTTTGTATTTATGAGCTGTTGAAGGGAGGTTGGATCCTTTATTAAAGAATTTTTGCATATCCTGCTGGTTCTTTTGTGACTTCAGCAAGCCCGACATATCTGGCTTGCCCACTTTCACCATTCTTGGACCTTGAGGTCTGGAATATATATGTAATCAGGAGCCGCTTGATGGAAAAAATTGAGGTTCTGCGACCACAATCCCAGAGAGATTAACAAAACATAGAAAAGGTAGTTTTCTTGAGGAAAACCGAAAAAAAAAAAAATTAGGCTACAAGCCTCTAAATCAGTGACTAGTCTGCAAAAGGCTACAGATAAAGTTCCACTGTAAGCAGGCTGAGTGTCCTTCAGCCCAGAAAAATTGGGACAAAGTCCTGTATAATAGAGATGACAAGCAGCCTTGTTCCCTTAGAAATGGGGACAGAGTATGGTATAGTAAGTGTCCAACAGCCGGGGATGAGGGCGGGCGATTCCATTCCCTTTGGTCTTACGGTGCACAATTATTCTGTAGCCAATATTAGTATCAGCGAAATCCTCGAGCCTCCCTCTCACAGTCCTCACCAAAGGCAACTCCTAGGGAGAGGGGAAAGAACAACCTCAGAGAGGGCGCAAGCAAGGCAGCTCACCAGAATCAAGCCGGTCAAGATGGCGGGTGCACCATGCGTCTCTCAAGTCCCGATTTTTCCTGCCATGCTCTCCAATATTTGGAATCTACCGTGCCGCCAGCTACAGATTCCCGCAGACCAGCGGTACCCAGGTAAGGTCACTAGAGGCGATTGGTGGGCAGGTCAGCTTGGTGGGGACAGCTGTCTGTGCCTTGGAATATCCCCTCACCCTGGCCTCCAGATCCAGGCTGCCGAACACCGCGCTACCCTCTCCTAGCGATATTAGGGATATTGCCCCTGCTGACCTTATTGATGCTCAGTCCGCCGAGTGGTTTGTCCGTGTGTAGCTGGGCCCTGTGCAGTGGTAGATGCCCACCAGCCGGAGGGAAGCAATCTTCCGGCTGCGTCTGGTCCGGTACTCGAGGTCGGGGAGTCCGTGGGTCTGGTAGGCCGCAACCAAATCTTCTGCTCTCTTGGGTGTAGAAGCACCAAACGGTGTTCTCTCAGATGCTGGTGGTGAGGGGTGGTTTTAGTACCAATTCGAGCTTGGTATAGCAATGGATGGCTGAAGATAAGATCTCAGTCAGGAGACGTCCACCACGCTCGGCTGCAGGCCACGCCCATGTCTTTAGATTTTTGAAGTTTCTTAATGCTCTCCTTGTTAATCCCCCCATTAAGAATAGCCTAAGTTGGTAATCATTAAATCAATTTGCTAGTACCATTTTATTTGCATACCATACGAAACATTTGGCTTTTCTGACCGGCATGTGTAATCAAAAACGTCGTGCCAGAGCCAAATGGTCACAAAGTCAAAAAATGAAAGTGTGGACCCAGATTTCATTCCTGTCCAGATGTCATCAGAATGTGGGTGGTAGCACCAGCCATCCATCCAGTAATAGTAGTGGGCCACAGTTTTCCCTGGCTCACAAAAGGCACAAAGTTATTATTGAGGAGAGGATCAGGATGAGATTTAAGTCACAGCAGGATGCTGTGTAGTGAATCTGACACAGAATCTGTCACAGGCAAATCAGAGAAGCTTTTCATATGCATCACCTCTGTCATCACTGTACCCTCCTAGTAGGGTACCTTCTTTTATCCTAAAAAGAGGCAACAAAACCCCATAATGCACTACAGGAGATAGTCAAAAGAGTCTCCCTGTTAATGAGTCAGTGTTTGGATTGCTATGAGAGGATTCAAGGGAAGGTGGGTGACCCCGTACATAGTTGTGTTAGTAATGGTAGTAGTGGCAGCCGTAGCCACGAAACTTGGGGCAAATACAGAGCAGATAAAGGGGAGGGGGCCAAGGAGCTCACAATGACATATCACATTCTGAGAAAAGTGGCAGGCAGGTGATGGCTCTAATGATGATTGTGTGTTGGACAGGACCTAGGAGACAGATCTGGGTGCTGAAGAGGAGGTAAAATCAAAGGATGAGGGTGGTGGAAGTGGCATCAATAAAGAACAAAGGCAATGTACAGCTAGAAACTCCCGAAAAACTGACAGGGTCATATCTGCTTCTATTATGGTCAGCTTGGGAATTGGTGATGCCGCTGACATTGTGGGCGCAGGCCCAAAACATACCAAACCGAAGCCAAAGCTTGTCTGCTGCTAGGTCTACACAGGTATCTTCCATCTGGAAAGTATTACTCTGTGCAAGATCTGCAGGATGAAAACAGGCTGTGGACGTTCAAACACAGCAGCACATAAAGCTGGTTACTGTGAGAAAATATAAGTGGCTAACAGCTGGCGAAACAAGAGTGGTCTCCTTGGCAGCAGCCAGGCTGCATCCACATGCAGCACAATGTACTTGTTATCGCATCATCACTTACTGCTCCTGCTCAGATTTCTCCTCTTTCACTACATCGTTGGCCATCGATGACAGAACATGCGGCCAGGAAATAACTGTACCTGCCGAGCAATCCACTGGTTCACAGGGTTAACTCCCACCTAAATTGCTGGCAGTGCAGTCTCTGTCATACCACTTAGTAGAGTCTGCTAAAGCTGATGGCATGTGTTCAGCCTTGCTGGAAGATACCTAGCTGGTATTATTTCTCCAAAAAAACAATCCCTGCCATGCACTCTCACGTGACGGAAAACGTGAATTGCTCCTTGCAATTCTCGCTGTGCAGCAAAGTGCACTCTACGGTGGACACCTGGAGCAGCTGTTACGGGCAGGGATAGGTTTTCATGGCAAGGCAGCACCGCAGCAACAAGGCCAGGACCTATTGACACCTCCACATTTGTGTCGGTCTGGGTCCCACAACAGCGACTTATCCACCTCCTACTCCTTTATGGACATCCTCACGTCTCCAATAGTAGCAGGGCAGATTATCCTTCCCACTCCCTCTCTCTCCTATTACATGTGCAAAGTGAAGCACTGCAATGCGGTGTAAGAACTTAGACTTGGCCAGAGTAACCATGTAGCCGATCACTTGATAAAGTGCATCAAGCAGCAAACATCATGCTAGCTGCCTCCCTGTTGACTCAAACTAGGCAAACTGGTAAGCGACAAAGGCCGCAACATCGCAGCTGCGCTTAATCTGAAGTAAATAACATATGCTCTCTGAATGGTGCATATCATAAATCTAGTCATGTCATGCTTTTTAAAAGAGTACACTGGCATGTGGAAAGTGCTGGCAATGTCCAGAAGACTTTCCTCACAGTTCAGCATTTCCTATGCAGCAGTCCTCTTGGACTTGCAGTGACAGAATGGTCTGCTGTTAAACTGCTTAATCCGCGCAGTTCCAACTCACTGAACTTCCACTTTGCACATGCTAGAGTGTCTGTAAAAACAGTGTAAAGCCGTGAATGATTTTGTCATATACCAGACCCTCAATATCAAAGCAAAATGATGGAATGTTTTCCTCCTATTGAAAGTGGTGCTCACCAAGGTGTCCACCACCAGCGTCCAAAACATCACTTTTGTCAAAATGAATGAAGCAAGGATCCGTGAGGATTTTACCACTCCTCTGGCTGAGGCCAATTAATAGATCTGCCTTTGCTGCTGTCCGTCTGCCTACCGTCATGTTCTATACCATATGGTTGTTTCTGCTGTCATCATGCCGCTATGCTGTCTGCCTGCCTAACATCATGTTTTCTACCACATGGCTGCTGCAGCCTCCATCATGCCACTGTGCTGTCTGCATACCACCATGTTTCATACTGTATGGTTGCTGCTGCAGCCACCACCGCAACTGCTGTTCCCTGTCTCTATTCCCCTACTGCCACTTCCACAATCACTACTGCTTTGTCTGTTCCATGCTCTGCTGCTACTGCAACCATTGTTGCCACATGCTACCATTACCCTTAATCTTTCCAAATCCACACCATACTGCTGCTGCTTCCAATTAAAAGGGAGAACTTTTCCAGGCTTGTTCTGAACAACCACTCTTTCTTGTGGCAATTAGCACTTCTGCGTTATTGGGAATTTGCATGTTTAAATACAGGTAGGGAATTCTGCCCCTGTTAATGGATAATTTTTGGATGCTTTGCATAACGAACTAGTTTTTCTTCTGACAATTGTGCATTCCATGTAGAAATATGGGCATACATAGCATGCATAATTGTCAGAAGAAAGACTGGCTTGTTCTGCACAAGCATTCAAAATTCTGCCCCATTAAGGCCTAATTTATGGACACTTTTGAAGAACGAGTCACTCTTTCTTATGACAATTAACCCTTTCAGGACCCTGCCATATTTCACCTTAAGGACCAGGCCATTTTTTGGAAATCTGACATGTCATTTTTCGTGACACATTGCACTTCAAGATAGTGGTAAATTTCAGTCAATATTTTTCATTTTTATTTTAAGAATAAACCATAATTTACCAAAACATTGGAAAAATTTGCAACTTTCCACATTTCAATTTCTCTACTTTTAAAACAGATAGTTGATACCTAGATAGTTGATAGTAGAGATACCTCATATAATAGTTATTACTTTACATATCCCATATGTCCACTTTATGTTTGGATCATTTTGTGAATGCCATTTTATTTTTTGGGGACGTTAGAAGGCTAAGAAGCAAATAATAGTTATTACTTTACATATCCCATATGTCCACTTTATGTTTGGATCATTTTGTGAATGCCATTTTATTTTTTGGGGACGTTAGAAAGCTAAGAAGCAAATCTTGAAATTTTAAGAAAATTTCCAAAACCAACTTTTTAAGGACCAGTTCAGATCTGCAGTCACATTGTGGGGCTTACATAATTGAAATCACCTATAAATCGCCCCATTTTAGAAACTACACCCCTCAAGGTATTCAAAACTGATTTGTACAAACTTTGTTAACCCTTTAGGTGTTCCACAAGAATTAAAGGAAAAATGGAGATAAAATTTCAGAATTTCACTTTTTTGGCAGATGTTCCATTTGAATCAATTTTTTCCCAGTAACAAAGCAAGGGTTAAAAGCCAAACAAAACTCAATATTTATTACCCCGACTCTGTAGTTTACAGAAATACCCCATTTGTGATTGTAAACTGTTGTACGGGCACATGGTAGGGCGCAGAAGGAAAGGAGTACCATGTGGTTATTGTAGGGAAGATTTCAATGGGATAATTTTAAATTGCCATGTCACATTTGAAGACCCCTTGATGCACCCCTAGAGTAGAAACTCCAAAAAAGTGACCCCATTTTGGAATCTACGGAATAAGGTGGCAGTTTTGTTGGTACTATTTTGGGGTACATATGATTTATGGTTGCACTATATTACACTTTTTGTGAGGTATAGCTGTGGCACCGTTTTTATTTTTTGTTTTTTACAATGTTCACATGACAGGTTAGATCCTGTGCTATTTTTATAGATCAGATTATTACGGACACCACAATACTACATATGACTACTTTTTTTTGGTTGTTTGTTTAAGTTTTACATAATAAAGCATTTTTGAAAAAAAAATATTTTTTAGTGTCTCCATATTCTGAAAGCCATAGTTTTTTTTTAATTTTTTGGGCGATTGTCTTATGTAGGGTCTCATTTTTTGCAGGATGATATGATGGTTTGATTAGTACTATTTTACTATTTTGGGATGTGTATGACTTTTTGATCGCTTGGTATGACACTTTTTGTGATGTAAGGTGACAAAAAATGGCTTTTTTGACAGTGTTTTTTTAAAATTGTTTTTACAGTGATCACCTGAGGGGTTAGGTCATGTGATATTTTTGTATAGCAGGTTGTTACGGACGCGGCAATACCTAATATGTCTCCTTTTTTTATTTATTTATTTAAGTTTTACACAATAATATCAGGTTGCCTGTGATTGGTCTTTCTACCTTCACCACCATTTGGATTTGTATTACGACTTCTGTTATCTGACCTCGGCTTTGTACTTGACCTAGTCCTCGTGTTATCCCCTTGAACTATGTTACCTCTCGGATTCTGACCTCAGTTTGTGTTTTGACTCTCCTCCTGCTTCATTCCTCGCTATTGATGTGATTTCCTGGCTTTGACCTCGGTTTGGCGGTATTCTCTTATTGTGTGTTCTGTCTTTGTCTGTTGTTTTCTCCCGTTGTTTCCCTTCCCTGTAAGCCCCAGCACATACGTAAGCTACTCCTGTCCCGTTGTGCACAATCGCCTACGATGGACCATGCAAGGAGGCAGGGACAGTGGTGTGGGTTTCCGCTCAGGGCTGCACTTTTCTCTGAACCTTGACAGAACCTCTTCTACTGCCATAGATGTGCTGCTGCATGAGCCGACTTTGTCTATCTTATGTGGCTACGCCCTTGTCTTCTTTATATACAGGAAGATATATGGTCTCATTACGGAATTATGCATTGACGGATTTTACTTCAAGGTACTCCACTTTCTGCTAGGAAAGCCACTGTCATGAAGTAGATTGCTGAGAGGTGGATTCCTTTTCTCAATGGAAAAATTTAGTGAAGTGTGGATGTCATGACAAATTTTCAATTGGTGCGGGGTGTGCCTCCCCTCTGATCATTTTTAGTGTACATGAATTTAGTGATTTAATTGTGAATAGTTCAATCCGTGAAAGGGGTTTCCAAGTTATTTTTTTGTTCTTTGTATGTTTCTAACTGGGCAAATGTAATGTTTTTTCAATGCACTTACTTTAACTTCAGTGTTCCTTTTTTAGATTTCACTGAGGGTCACATGACCTGTGATGTCAGCTTCTCTCCCTGCTCTGCTGATGTTTTGTGCACAAGCAGATAAGAATGTGTTCACAAGATATCACTGTGATGGCCATGCCCTTGCACTGCTGGCTGCTGCTGCTCTCTCCCTGGATGCTTTAGGATTCGATTTTAAACCCTTCAGCCAGCACAGATTCAGGGCTGAAGCCAGTGAGGAGACAAATGCTGGGCACAGGAACGGACAGAGGAGTTCTGCAGAGCATTGCACAAGAAACAGGTAGGGGAAAGATCCTGTGTGTATCAGCAGTGTCATTGTACAGCTGGGACTTGTAGTCCTACACATACAACATTCTTCTGAGTATCCCAGCAGGCAGACATGTCACTCAGGGCAGCACTTGTATTCACTCCATTTCCAGAGCAGGGGGAGGGGCAGAGATTGTTGTTATTGCATGTAAACCAAGGCCAGAAAAGAACCAGGGAAATGAGGAAATATAGATTTTTTTTCCCCTAAAACTTGCTTAACTTAGTTATATATTGCTGCTCATCAGATTTAGAGTGCTATATTTTTTTTTCATAATATAGACAACCCCTTATGAATCCTTGACGTACATGTACGTCACTGCTGGCCGTGACTTTAGAACCAGTGACGTACATGTACAGCCCGCCCGCTCAGTGGCAGGGGTCCTTCTACCGAAGCCTGTGAGATCCAGCCCGCCCAATCAGTGGCAGGGGTCGGGGCAGCCTTTTACAAAAGCCTGTGTCACATGAACTACCCCCTCAGGTGAACACAGTAAAAAAATAAAATAAAAACGGTGTTAAAAAAGACATTTTTTTGTTACCTTACATCACAAAAAGTGTAATACCAAGAGATCAAAAAGTCATATGCACCCAAAATAGTACCAATCAAACTGTTATCTCATCCTGCAAAAAATGAGACCCTACCTAAGACAATTACCCAAAAATAAAAAACTATGGCACTCAGACTATGAGACAAGAGATCAAAAAGTCATATGCACCCTAAAATAGTACCAATCAAACCGTCCAATAAACCCCTACATAAGACAGTCGCCCAAAATATATAAAAAAAACTATAGCTTTCAGAATATGGAGACACTAAAAAATGATTTTTTTCAAAAATGCTTTATTATGTAAAACTGAAACACACAACAAAAAAGTAGTCAGATTTGGTATTGTCACATCCGTAAACACCTGTTCTATAAATATAGCACATGATCTAACCTGTCAGATGAACATTGTAAATAACAAAAAAAATAAAAACTGTGCCAAAACAGCTATTTTTTCCTACTTACCTTGTAGACATGAGCGATTCGAAGCTGACGAAATGGAATTCATGGAAAATTCGATTGGCAACAAAAACGAATTTCATGGCGATTTGTAGTAACGAATCTTTTTTTTTTTTTCCTAAAATGGCCACAAGCACATGGCATGAAATGGGGGAAGGATTTCTGGGACAAAAAAGTAAACACCCACAATGCGATCACATGCAGACATGTAGCCAATTAGCAGCCAGCCAGGTCCTGTGATGTCACAGCCCTATAAATAGCTCTGCAGCGCTCGAATCCGCCATTTACGATTGATTTTAGGCCAGAGACAGATGTCAGTGAGTGGACATAGGGTTAGCCTGTTATACAGCACTGCACTTTGTTCTCAAGGCTGTTTTGGGGTGCTTTATTCAAAGAAGCACCACTATTGTCGCTTTTTGCAGTGCAGTAACAGGGTCAGAGCCTTGTTTGGGGTACATTAAAAAAAAAACTAATTAAAATTTAAAAAATAAATAAATAATAATTAAAAAAAAAACATTAAAAAAATAAATATCTTTTGGGTTGTGTTTGGGGAAAAACATATATAATCCGTGATTGGCAGCTTGTAAATGTGAAAGAAATAGTTGCGGCGTTATTCGCTATACAAATAGACAAGCGCCATATAGTGCTAAATGTTTCAGTGTAGTTGAATTGCCAAAAAAACTGTGAAACCGTGTTTGTGGGGTTGTTCGTTTTAAATAACTATTTGTGGCGTTATTCGCCATCCAAACAGAAAAGCGTGATATTGTGCTAATGTAGTCAGTGAAGTTGACTTGCCAAAAAAACTGTGAATCCGTGTTTGTGGGGTTATTCTTTTAAATAACTATTTGCGGCGTTATTCGCCATCCAAACAGAAAAGCATGATATTGTGCTAACGTAGTCAGTGAAGTTGAATTGGCAAAAAAACTGTGAATCCTTGTTTGAGGGGTTGTTAGTTTTAAATAACTATTTGTGGCGTTATTCGCCATCCAAACAGAAAAGCGTGAAATTGTGCTAACGTAGTCAGTGAATTTGACTTGCCAAAAAAAGTGAATCCGTGTTTGTGGGTTTGTTCGTTTAAATAACTATTTGCGGTGTTATTCGCCATCCAAACAGAAAAGCGTGATATTGTGCTAACGTAGTCAGTGAAGTTGACTTGCCAAAAAAACAGTGAATCCGTGTTTGTGGGTTTGTTCATTTAAATAACTATTTGCGGCGTTATTCTCCATCCAAACAGAAAAGCGTGATATTGTGCTAACGTAGTCAGTGAAGTTGAATTGCCAAAAAAACTGTGAATCCGTGTTTGTGGGGTTGTTAGTTTTAAATAACTATTTGCGGCGTTATTCGCCATCCAAACAGAAAAGCGTGATATAGTGCTAACGTAGTCAGTGAAGTTGACTTGCCAAAAAAACAGTGAATCCGTGTTTGTGGGGTTGTTAGTTTTAAATAACTATTTGCGCCGTTATTCGCCATCCAAACAGAAAAGCGTGATATTGTGCTAACGTAGTCAGTGAAGTTGACTTGCAAAAAAAACTGTGAATCCGTGTTTGTGGGGTTGTTAGTTTTAAATAACTATTTGCGGCGTTATTCGCCATCCAAACAGAAAAGCGTGATATTGTGCTACCGTAGTCAGTGAAGTTGACTTGCCAAAAAAACTGTGAATCCGTGTTTGTGGGGTTGTTAGTTTTAAATAACTATTTGCGGCGTTATTCGCCATCCAAACAGAAAAGCGTGATATTGTGCTAACGTAGTCAGTGAAGTTGACTTGCCAAAAAAACTGTGAATCCGTGTTTGTGGGGTTGTTAGTTTTAAATAACTATTTGCGGCGTTATTCGCCATCCAAACAGAAAAGCGTGATATTGTGCTAACGTAGTCAGTGAAGTTGACTTGCCAAAAAAACTGTGAATCCGTGTTTGTGGGGTTGTTAGTTTTAAATAACTATTTGCGGCGTTATTCGCCATCCAAACAGAAAAGCGTGATATTGTGCTAACGTAGTCAGTGAAGTTGACTTGCCAAAAAAACTGTGAATCCGTGTTTGTGGGGTTGTTCTTTTAAATAACTATTTGCGGCGTTATTCGCCATCCAAACAGAAAAGCGTGATATTGTGCTAACGTAGTCAGTGAAGTTGACTTGCCAAAAAAACTGTGAATCCGTGTTTGTGGGGTTGTTAGTTTTAAATAACTATTTGCGGCGTTATTCGCCATCCAAACAGAAAAGCGTGATATTGTGCTAACGTAGTCAGTGAAGTTGACTTGCCAAAAAAACAGTGAATCCGTGTTTGTGGGGTTGTTCGTTTTAAATAACTATTTTGCGCGTTATTCGCCATCCAAACAGAAAAACGTGAAATTGTGCTAACATAGTCAGTGAAGTTGACTTGCCAAAAAAAAACAGTGTATCTGTGTTTGTGGGGTTATTCTTTTAAATAACTATTTGCGGCATTATTCGCCATCCAAAAAGAAAACCGTGATATTGTGCTAACGTAGTCAGTGAAGTTGACTTGCCAAAAAAAGTAAATCCATGTTTGTGGGTTTGTTCGTTTTAAATAACTATTTGCGGTGTTATTCGCCATCCAAACAGAAAAGTGTGATATAGTGCTAATGTAGTCAGTGAAGGTTACTTGCCAAAACAACTGTGAATCCGTGTTTGTGGGGTTATTCTTTTAAATAACTATTTTGCGGTGTTATTCGCCATCCAAACAGAAAAGCATGATATTGTGCTAACGTAGTCAGTGAAGTTGAATTGCCAAAAAAACTGTGAATCCTTGTTTGTGGGGTTGTTAGTTTTAAATAACTATTTGCGGCGTTATTCGCCATCCAAACAGAAAAGCGTGATATTGTGCTAACGTAGTCAGTGAAGTTGACTTGCCAAAAAACAGTGAATCCGTGTTTGTGGGTTGTTCGTTTTAAATAACTATTTGCGGCGTTATTCGCCATCCAAACAGAAAAGCGTGATATTGTGCTAACGTAGTCAGTGAAGTTGACTTGCCAAAAAAACAGTGAATCCGTGTTTGTGGGTTGTTCATTTTAAATAACTATTTGCGGCGTTATTCGCCATCCAAACAGAAAAGCGTGATATTGTGCTAACGTAGTCAGTGAAGTTGACTTGCCAAAAAACTGTGAATCCGTGTTTGTGGGGTTGTTAGTTTTAAATAACTATTTGCGGCGTTATTCGCCATCCAAACAGAAAAGCGTGATATTGTGCTAACGTAGTCAGTGAAGTTGACTTGCCAAAAAAACTGTGAATCCGTGTTTGTGGGGTTGTTAGTTTTAAATAACTATTTGCGGCGTTATTCGCCATCCAAACAGAAAAGCGTGATATTGTGCTAACGTAGTCAGTGAAGTTGACTTGCCAAAAAAACTGTGAATCCGTGTTTGTGGGGTTGTTAGTTTTAAATAACTATTTGCGGCGTTATTCGCCATCCAAACAGAAAAGCGTGATATTGTGCTAACGTAGTCAGTGAAGTTGACTTGCCAAAAAAACTGTGAATCCGTGTTTGTGGGGTTGTTAGTTTTAAATAACTATTTGCGGCGTTATTCGCCATCCAAACAGAAAAGCGTGATATTGTGCTAACGTAGTCAGTGAAGTTGACTTGCCAAAAAAAGTGAATCCGTGTTTGTGGGTTTGTTCGTTTTAAATAACTATTTGCGGCGTTATTCGCCATCCAAACAGAAAAGCGTGATATTGTGCTAACGTAGTCAGTGAAGTTGACTTGCCAAAAAAACAGTGAATCCGTGTTTGTGGGTTTGTTCGTTTTAAATAACTATTTGCGGCGTTATTCGCCATCCAAACAGAAAAGCGTGATATTGTGCTAACGTAGTCAGTGAAGTTGACTTGCCAAAAAAACTGTGAATCCGTGTTTGTGGGGTTGTTAGTTTTAAATAACTATTTGCGGCGTTATTCGCCATCCAAACAGAAAAGCGTGATATTGTGCTAACGTAGTCAGTGAAGTTGACTTGCCAAAAAAACAGTGAATCCGTGTTTGTGGGGTTGTTAGTTTTAAATAACTATTTGCGGCGTTATTCGCCATCCAAACAGAAAAGCGTGATATTGTGCTAACGTAGTCAGTGAAGTTGACTTGCCAAAAAAACTGTGAATCCGTGTTTGTGGGGTTGTTAGTTTTAAATAACTATTTGCGGCGTTATTCGCCATCCAAACAGAAAAGCGTGATATTGTGCTAACGTAGTCAGTGAAGTTGACTTGCCAAAAAAACTGTGAATCCGTGTTTGTGGGGTTGTTCATTTTAAATAACTATTTGCGGCGTTATTCGCCATCCAAACAGAAAAGCGTGATATTGTGCTAACGTAGTCAGTGAAGTTGACTTGCCAAAAAAACTGTGAATCCGTGTTTGTGGGGTTGTTATTTTAAATAACTATTTGCGGCGTTATTCGCCATCCAAACAGAAAAGCGTGATATTGTGCTAACGTAGTCAGTGAAGTTGACTTGCCAAAAAAACTGTGAATCCGTGTTTGTGGGGTTGTTAGTTTTAAATAACTATTTGCGGCGTTATTCGCCATCCAAACAGAAAAGCGTGATATTGTGCTAACGTAGTCAGTGAAGTTGACTTGCCAAAAAACAGTGAATCCGTGTTTGTGGGTTGTTCGTTTTAAATAACTATTTGCGGCGTTATTCGCCATCCAAACAGAAAAGCGTGATATTGTGCTAACGTAGTCAGTGAAGTTGACTTGCCAAAAAAACAGTGAATCCGTGTTTGTGGGGTTTGTTCATTTAAAATAACTATTTGCGGCGTTATTCGCCATCCAAACAGAAAAGCGTGATATTGTGCTAACGTAGTCAGTGAAGTTGAATTGCCAAAAAAACTGTGAATCCGTGTTTGTGGGGTTGTTAGTTTTAAATAACTATTTGCGGCGTTATTCGCCATCCAAACAGAAAAGCGTGATATTGTGCTAACGTAGTCAGTGAAGTTGACTTGCCAAAAAAACAGTGAATCCGTGTTTGTGGGGTTGTTAGTTTTAAATAACTATTTGCGGCGTTATTCGCCATCCAAACAGAAAAGCGTGATATTGTGCTAACGTAGTCAGTGAAGTTGACTTGCCAAAAAAACTGTGAATCCGTGTTTGTGGGGTTGTTAGTTTTAAATAACTATTTGCGGCGTTATTCGCCATCCAAACAGAAAAGCGTGATATTGTGCTAACGTAGTCAGTGAAGTTGACTTGCCAAAAAAACTGTGAATCCGTGTTTGTGGGTTTGTTCAGTTTTAAATAACTATTTGCGGCGTTATTCGCCATCCAAACAGAAAAGCGTGATATTGTGCTAACATAGTCAGTGAAGTTGACTTGCCAAAAAAAGTGAATCCGTGTTTGTGGGTTTGTTCGTTTTAAATAACTATTTGCGGCGTTATTCGCCATCCAAACAGAAAAACGTGATATTGTGCTAACGTAGTCAGTGAAGTTGACTTGCCAAAAAAACAGTGAATCCGTGTTTGTGGGTTTGTTCGTTTTAAATAACTATTTGCGGTGTTATTCGCCATCCAAACAGAAAAGCGTGATATTGTGCTAACGTAGTCAGTGAAGTTGACTTGCCAAAAAACAGTGAATCCGTGTTTGTGGGGTTGTTAGTTTTAAATAACTATTTGCGCCGTTATTCGCCATCCAAACAGAAAAGCGTGATATTGTGCTAACGTAGTCAGTGAAGTTGACTTGCCAAAAAAACAGTGAATCCGTGTTTGTGGGGTTGTTAGTTTTAAATAACTATTTGCGGCGTTATTCGCCATCCAAACAGAAAAGCGTGATATTGTGCTAACGTAGTCAGTGAAGTTGACTTGCCAAAAAAACTGTGAATCCGTGTTTGTGGGGTTGTTAGTTTTAAATAACTATTTGCGGCGTTATTCGCCATCCAAACAGAAAAGCGTGATATTGTGCTAAGTAGTCAGTGAAGTTGACTTGCCAAAAAAACAGTGAATCCGTGTTTGTGGGGTTGTTCTTTTAAATAACTATTTGCGGCGTTATTCGCCATCCAAACAGAAAAGCGTGATATTGTGCTAACGTAGTCAGTGAAGTTGACTTGCCAAAAAAACTGTGAATCCGTGTTTGTGGGTTGTTCTTTTAAATAACTATTTGCGGCGTTATTCGCCATCCAAACAGAAAAGCGTGATATTGTGCTAACGTAGTCAGTGAAGTTGACTTGCCAAAAAAACTGTGAATCCGTGTTTGTGGGGTTGTTAGTTTTAAATAACTATTTGCGGCGTTATTCGCCATCCAAACAGAAAAGCGTGATATTGTGCTAACGTAGTCAGTGAAGTTGACTTGCCAAAAAAAGTGAATCCGTGTTTGTGGGTTTGTTCGTTTTAAATAACTATTTGCGGCGTTATTCGCCATCCAAACAGAAAAGCGTGATATTGTGCTAACGTAGTCAGTGAAGTTGACTTGCGAAAAAAAGAACAGTGAATACGTGTTTGTGGGTTTGTTCATTTAAAATAACTATTTGCGGTGTTATTCTCCATCCAAACAGAAAAGCGTGGTATTGTGCTAACGTAGTCAGTGAAGTTGAATTGCCAAAAAACTGTGAATCCGTGTTTGTGGGGTTGTTAGTTTTAAATAACTATTTGCGCCGTTATTCGCCATCCAAACAGAAAAGCGTGATATTGTGCTAACGTAGTCAGTGAAGTTGACTTGCCAAAAAAACAGTGAATCAGTGTTTGTGGGGTTGTTAGTTTTAAATAACTATTTGCGGCGTTATTCGCCATCCAAACAGAAAAGCGTGATATTGTGCTAACGTAGTCAGTGAAGTTGAATTGCCAAAAAAACTGTGAATCCGTGTTTGTGGGGTTGTTAGTTTTAAATAACTATTTGCGGCGTTATTCGCCATCCAAACAGAAAAGCGTGATATTGTGCTAACGTAGTCAGTGAAGTTGACTTGCCAAAAAACAGTGAATCCGTGTTTGTGGGTTGTTCGTTTTAAATAACTATTTGCGGCGTTATTCGCCATCCAAACAGAAAAGCGTGATATTGTGCTAACGTAGTCAGTGAAGTTGACTTGCCAAAAAACTGTGAATCCGTGTTTGTGGGGTTGTTCTTTTAAATAACTATTTGCGGCGTTATTCGCCATCCAAACAGAAAAGCGTGATATTGTGCTAACGTAGTCAGTGAAGTTGACTTGCCAAAAAAACTGTGAATCCGTGTTTGTGGGGTTGTTAGTTTTAAATAACTATTTGCGGCGTTATTCGCCATCCAAACAGAAAAGCGTGATATTGTGCTAACGTAGTCAGTGAAGTTGACTTGCCAAAAAAACAGTGAATCCGTGTTTGTGGGGTTGTTAGTTTTAAATAACTATTTGCGGCGTTATTCGCCATCCAAACAGAAAAGCGTGATATTGTGCTAACGTAGTCAGTGAAGTTGACTTGCCAAAAAAACTGTGAATCCGTGTTTGTGGGGTTGTTAGTTTTAAATAACTATTTGCGGCGTTATTCGCCATCCAAACAGAAAACCGTGATATTGTGCTAACGTAGTCAGTGAAGTTGAATTGCCAAAAAAACTGTGAATCCTTGTTTGTGGGGTTGTTAGTTTTAAATAACTATTTGTGGCGTTATTCGCCATCCAAACAGAAAAGCGTGATATTGTGCTAACGTAGTCAGTGAAGTTGACTTGCCAAAAAAAGTGAATCCGTGTTTGTGGGTTTGTTCGTTTTAAATAACTATTTGCGGCGTTATTCGCCATCCAAACAGAAAAGCGTGATATTGTGCTAACGTAGTCAGTGAAGTTGACTTGCCAAAAAAACAGTGAATACGTGTTTGTGGGTTTGTTCATTTAAAATAACTATTTGCGGCGTTATTCGCCATCCAAACAGAAAAGCGTGATATTGTGCTAACGTAGTCAGTGAAGTTGACTTGCCAAAAAAACTGTGAATCCGTGTTTGTGGGGTTGTTAGTTTTAAATAACTATTTGCGGCGTTATTCGCCATCCAAACAGAAAAGCGTGATATTGTGCTAACGTAGTCAGTGAAGTTGACTTGCCAAAAAAACAGTGAATCGTGTTTGTGGGGTTGTTAGTTTTAAATAACTATTTGCGGCGTTATTCGCCATCCAAACAGAAAAGCGTGATATTGTGCTAACGTAGTCAGTGAAGTTGACTTGCCAAAAAAACTGTGAATCCGTGTTTGTGGGGTTGTTAGTTTTAAATAACTATTTGCGGCGTTATTCGCCATCCAAACAGAAAAGCGTGATATTGTGCTAACGTAGTCAGTGAAGTTGACTTGCCAAAAAAACTGTGAATCCGTGTTTGTGGGGTTGTTAGTTTTAAATAACTATTTGCGGCGTTATTCGCCATCCAAACAGAAAAGCGTGATATTGTGCTAATGTAGTCAGTGAAGTTGACTTGCCAAAAAAACAGTGAATCCGTGTTTGTGGGGTTTGTTCGTTTTAAATAACTATTTGCGGCGTTATTCGCCATCCAAACAGAAAACCGTGATATTGTGCTAACGTAGTCAGTGAAGTTGACTTGCCAAAAAAACAGTGAATCCGTGTTTGTGGGTTTGTTCATTTAAAATAACTATTTGCGGCGTTATTCGCCATCCAAACAGAAAAGCGTGATATTGTGCTAACGTAGTCAGTGAAGTTGAATTGCCAAAAAAACTGTGAATCTGTGTTTGTGGGGTTGTTAGTTTTAAATAACTATTTGCGGCGTTATTCGCCATACAAACAGCAAAGCGTGATATTAGTGCTAACGTAGTCCGTGAAGTTGACTTGCCAAAAAAACTGTGAATCCGTGTTTGTGGGGTTGTTAGTTTTAAATAACTATTTGCTGCCGTTATTCGCCATCCAAAAAGAAAAGCGTGATATTGTGCTAACGTAGTCAGTGAAGTTGACTTGCCAAAAAAACTGTGAATCCGTGTTTGTGGGGTTTGTTAGTTTTAAATAACTATTTGCGGCGTTATTCGCCATCCAAACAGAAAAGCG
Organism: Rhinella marina; assembly: GCA_900303285.1. Lineage (NCBI taxonomy): Eukaryota > Metazoa > Chordata > Amphibia > Anura > Bufonidae > Rhinella > Rhinella marina. Next base: position 435 of record ONZH01003607.1, on the reverse strand, counting down.
TGATATTGTGCTAACGTAGTCAGTGAAGTTGACTTGCAAAAAAAACAGTGAATCCGTGTTTGTGGGTTGTTAGTTTTAAATAACTATTTGCGGTGTTATTCGCCATCCAAACAGAAAAGCGTGATATTGTGCTAACGTAGTCAGTGAAGTTTGACTTGCCAAAAAAAACAGTGAATCCTGTGTATGTGGGGTTGTTAGTTTTAAATACTATTTGCGGAGTATTCGCCATCCAAACAGAAAAAAGTGACATTGTGCTAACGTAGTCAGTGAAGTTGACTTGCCAAAAAAACTGAATTTCGTGTTTGTGGGGTTGTTGTTAGTTTTAAAATAACTATTTGGCGGAGTTATTTCGCCAGTCCAAACAGAAAAGCGTGATAATTGTGCTACCGTAGTCCCGTGAAGTTGACATTGCCCAAAAAGAGTGAATTTGTGTTT
>ONZH01003606.1:0-23080 GCA_900303285.1 Rhinella marina | reverse complement strand
GAGATTTTTGGGATTGAAGCCATACACGTGACAGGCAGCAAATGACTTGGTTGTATTCGGTGACATACAGAAAGTGTCACCTGGACAGAAAATAGTGAGTGTATTGAACTGTGACACACAGAATGGTTCCACACTGCTGTGTGCAATGGATTTGTATCACTGAGATATAACATAAAAAAAGGGGGTTATATATGGCGATAGCTGCACTACTAGTGCCAGCCAGCCAAGTGACAAAAAAAAAAAATGTCTTCTAGCCCTTAGAAGGGCTGTTGGGTTCTTTGTTGGTGATCCCTGCCTAACAGACAACTAAATGCAGGCCCTAACACTGTCCCTGAAAGGCAGCAGCTCTATCCCTAACGACATCCAGACGGCATCTGAGCCGAGCACCGCGGCCAGTCGGTAGTATATTCCAGGGTCACCTGATCAGGCCAGCCAAACCCTGCTATCGACATGTAAGGGCCCCACGTGATGCTGGGTGGTACGCAGAGTCTCCTGGCTTGTGATTTGCTGTGTTTTTAGGCGCCAAAAAAGCACGATGCGGAAGTTGCCATTTCCTCGAGAATGGCGAGATACTCGTCCGAGCAGCGAGCACTTACGAGTACCCTAATGCTCGTACGAGCACCAAGCTCGGACGAGTATGCTCGCTCATCTCTAATCTCTACAACAACACTTAAGAGGAGTCTGTGTGCAGCAGACCTTCATGGTAAAATAGCTGCTAGTAAACCTCTGCTAAGGACAGGCAACAAGCAGAAGAGACTTGTTTGGGCTAAAGAACACAAGGAATGGACATTAGACCAGTGGAAATCTGTGCTTTGGTCTGATGAGTACAACCACCGTGTCTTTGTGCGACGCAGAAAAGGTGAGCGGATGGACTCTACATGCCTAGTTCCCACCGTGAAGCATGGAGGAGGAGGTGTGATGGTGTGGGGATGCTTTGCTGGTGACACTGTTGGGGATTTATTCAAAATTGAAGGCATACTGAACTAGCATGGCTACCACAGCATCTTGCAGCGGCATGCTATTCCATCCGGTTTGCATTTAGTTGGACCATCATTTATTTATCAACAGGACAATGACCCCAAACACACCTCCAGGCTGTGTAAGGGCTATTTGATCAAGAAGGAGAGTGATGGGGTGCTATGCCAGATGACCTGGCCTCCACAGTCACCAGACCTGAACCCAATCGAGATGGTTTGGGGTGAGCTGGACCGCAGAGTGAAGGCAAGAGGACCAACAAGTGCTAAGCATCTCTGGGAACTCCTTCAAGACTGTTGGAATACCATTTCAGGTGACTACCTCTTGAAGCTCATCAAGAGAATGCCAAGAATGTGCAAAGCAGAAATCAAAGCAAAAGGTGGCTACTTTGAAGAACCTAGAATATAAGACATATTTTCAGTTGTTTCACACTTTTTTGTTAAGTATATAATTCCACGTGTTAATTCATAGTTTTGATGCCTTTAGTGTGAATCATGAATAGTCATGAAAATACAGAAAACTCTTTGAATGAGAAGGTTTGTCCAAACTTTTGGTCTGTACTGTATATATATATATATATATATATATATATATATATATATATACATACATACACTTACCCTACACAAACCCATCATCTAAACTATAATTAGGCGTATTTTGAAAACCGTGATATTTTTCAGAAAAGCGTGATATTGTGCTAACGTAGTCAGTGAAGTTGACTTGCCAAAAAAACTGTGAATCCGTGTTCGAGGGGTTGTTTGTTTTAAATAACTATTTGCAGCGTCAGTTGCCTTACAAAAAGAAAATCGTCATATAGTGTGTAGTGCTGTGCAGTGACCCATTGTACTGCAGTTCAGCAACCCATTGTTAACCCCTTCACGACCGCCATACGGCTATATACGTCCTATCTGCACATGCCCCGTGCAGATAGCACGTATATAGACGTGCAGGCGGCCCTTTAATCCCAGCGCTGATCAGCGCTGGGATTAAAGCTCCTGCTCCTGCAATCTAGCAGGAGCAGGTCGGGTCCCGGCTCACAGACAGAGCGGGGACCCTGAGGAGAAGACAGGAGCGGTTTATTACCGCTTCTGTCTTCTCCTAAGCCGGAGGACAGCCTTACCTCTTCAGCGGCGCAGGCAGGAAAGAAGCGGCAGCGCCGCTTCCTGTGTTAGACCCGGCGGTCACGTGACCGCCGGGTGTCTCGGGGGCCAGAGCAGTGCTGCAGGGTCTAAGGAGACCCTGATCAGCTCTGCCTCTATGTAATAAGCCCCCAGGGGGCTGTTTTCCCCTGTAACTGGGGCTCCTGTGGATGCCCCAGTTACAGTGGAAACAGTGGGAAAAAAAGTGTAAAAAAAAGAAAAAAAAAAAAAGTCAGTCCTCCAGAGGTCTTTTAATGACCTCCTGGGGGACATATTAGTTGTCAAAAATAAATTAATATATAAGTAAAAAAAATAAATAAAAAACAAACAAAAAAAAGTGTAAAAAAAAAAAATTAAACACGCAGTCGCCAATAGAAACAGTCACCATAGTCGCCCCGTCAAATAAAATCTATACATGCTATATATCAAAATGATCGTCATCAAATAGTGAACCCATTGCAATAATTAATTTGTGCGTCAGTTTTAATATTTAAAAAAAAAATCTATAATTAAAAAAAAATCCTTTTTTTTAATAAGAATTTGCGGTTTTTGTCTAAATTAAACCTAAAAAAATATAAAATATCTTTAAAAAAAACCATTCTAATAATAAGTCCTAAGTGTCAAGTAAAAAAAATAGCAAAAGTTATTTTCGTATTCAAACGAAAAAAAAAAAATTATGGTCACTAAGCCACCATGTGCCCAAATCACAAAAAGTTGCCTGGACATTCAGGCCTTTTATAGGTCCGGTCATGAAAGGGTTAACCTACTCTGTGGGTGATGGTATTTCTTAAAGAAATAGTTCAGGAGTTGTGCAAGGCAGTGAGCAAATTATATTTTTTGGGGGGGATTCTTAATTTCCTTTTATTTTAAATTTTTATTCAAACAGTATGTCAGACATAGGGGTGACAGGCCCTTCACAGGGGAGGGGCAGTGGCACAAATGTTTCTGGAATAGGCACAGGTCTCAGCAGAGGAAGGGGACGTGGCATTAGGGGTCACTCGGCGAGGCCACAGCTACCGGTGTCATCTAGTGGTCGTGTGTTGACCACCAACCCAGATGTTCTTGAATGGTTGACTCGGTCATCCACTTCCTCCCAGATGACATCTGAAACCCCCAGCCAAGAGTCGGTGGGTTCGTCAGACACAACCCTTAGTTGGCATGGGCCTGGAGCAGCTCCAGTGCCCTCACCTGTCCTCAACCTGCCTCTGTCCTTTTCGGTTCCCTCAGCCAGAGAAGTACTATATGCTATGGGCTCTGCGCCACTATACAGCGAGGACGAACTACTTGAGGACAGTCAGCAGCTACTTGGAAGCCAAGAGGTGGGGCAGAAATCCGCTCCTTCCAGTAGGCGGTCAAGTACTGATGAGGAGAGTGTAGTGGGAGGTGATGTTGAGAGCGGTCAGGCTTTGTACACCGAGACAGTTGAGGAGGACATTAGCGACGTGCAAACTGTAGTTGATGATGATGTAGCCGATCGCACTTGGGAGCCGGGTGAAGCAAGGGCTTCATCATCATTATCATCATCTGCAGACGAGACTGACAGCTTGCGCGTCAGGCAGCGGTGCAGGCAGCAAGTCGGTAGTGTGGCCGTTAGTCAGCGGAGTGGCAGCAGTGCGAGGTCGGGAGCCAAACGGGCACGGGGTAGACCGCACTCTTCGCAGGTGCTTTCCGGCCTTGAAAAGAGCGGCGCAGGGGCTCAGCCAGGCAGCGGAGGTACCACTCAGTCAGTGCGGAGTGTTGGTGGTAAAATCGCCTACTCGGCGGTGTGGAAGTTTTTTGTTAAGACGCCTGAGGAGGTGAACATGGCTATATGTAGAATCTGTGGTCAGAAAGTGAAGCGTGGCCAGGGTGCTAATGTTGGCACCACGGCCCTGCGCCAACATATGCAGCGTCACCACAAAGTGGCCTGGGAGAACCGTGGCTCAGATGTGGCGGTCCAGTCGGCAGCAGCAACAGCAGCATCACCCAGTGGCACGCATCCCATTTCAGGCAGTCAAGGCTCCAGCACCTCTGCCGAAGGGAGCTGTCTGTCATTATCTACCGCTCCAGATGCTCCTGCTCCTCCTCCTCTTATTCCTCGCCACTCATTACGGCAGCAGTCGTTCACCGAGGCGATTGCAAAGAGACAGCAGTACGCGTCCAGCCATCCTACAGCGCAGAAGCTGACCGTGCTCCTGTCCAAGTTGCTCGTGCTGCAGTCCCTCCCTTTTCAACTGGTGGACTCTGCACCGTTCAGAGAACTGATGGCTTGTGCCGAGCCGAGGTGGAGAGTCCCAAGCCGTCATTTCTTTGCCAAAAAGTCAGTCCCAGCCCTGCACAAATATGTAGAAGAGAAGGTGGCCCAGTCCTTGAGCCTGTCGGTGTCTGCCAAAGTGCACGGCAGCGCCGACGTGTGGAGTTGTAACTACGGTCAAGGCCAGTACATGTCCTTTACGGCCCACTGGGTCAATGTGCTTCCTGCCCAGCCACACGAGCAACTTGAACAGGTGACGCCACTTTCTCCTCCTCGTTGTCAAACTGCTGATCCTGCGCTAATGTCCGGCTCCTTCTCCACCACCTCAGCCTCCACTGCAGGGCCAAGTCATAGTGCTCCTCCAGCGTACCACATGTGCAGGGCACGGCGGTGTCACGCAGTTCTACGCCTGGTTTGCCTGGGCGAACGAAGTCACACAGGGGAGGAACTGCTCCGCGTCATGAAAGAAGAAATCGATTGCTGGCTTTCTCCGCGACAACTAAAAATCGGAACCATGGTGACAGATAACGGAAAGAACATGGTGTCCGCGCTGCGCCAAGGAGGGCTGAGCCATGCGCCCTGCATGGCGCACGTATTTAATCTGGTTGTCAAACGGTTCCTCAAGTCTTATACCCAACTGCAAAACATTCTAAAAATGGCCAGGAAACTTTGCATGCACTTCAGCCATTCCTACACCGCCAAGCACACCCTCCTTGAGCTGCAGCGGCAGAATGGCGTCCCCCAACATAGGCTGATATGTGACGTTTCCACCCGTTGGAATTCTACCCTCCATATGTTGGACCGACTGTACGAACAGAGAAAGGCCATAAACGATTTCTTAATGATCCAAGCGGACAGGAGTACTCCCCTGTGTAATTTTGATGTCAGCCAGTGGCAGCTCATGCGTGACACCTGCCGCTTGCTCAGGCCCTTTGAGGAGGCCACGTTATTTGTCAGTCGCCAGGACTACGGTATGAACAACGTCATTCCACTGCTTCATGTCCTGGAACAGATGCTGCAAAATCTTTCTGGTCAGGGGACTGGAGACGTGGAGACTGCATCTCACGGCCACATGAGTCCGGTGGGGGCTGAACTGGAGGAGGAGGAGGACATTGGAGCACAAGCATTTAGTGGTTTTTCTACCCAGGTGACAGAAGAGGAGGAGCAGGAGCAGCCAGAGGAGGTAGAGGGAGATGAGGAAGATGAGGCAGATGACCCAGAGACACCATGGCAGTATACAGTGGAGTTGGAGGCAGGGAGTCCCTCCGAGTCACTTGCGCAAATGGCCCGATGCATGCTCACTTGCTTACGTAGTGACAGCCGAATAGTCACCATCCGGCAGAGGGATGACTTCTGGCTCTCCACCCTCTTGGACCCTCGCTACCGGTCTAAAATGGGGGCCTTTTTTTCACCTGCTGAGAGGGAGGACAAACTGAAGTACTATAGAGACATCCTATGTAGTCAGTTGGCTGCTGCCTATCTGCGTCATCGTCCATCCTCTCGCAGGTCTGACCGGGGGGTCCCTCAGCGCTCACGTACCACTGCCACGGCTGCTGGGGGGGGGTAGGAGCAGTACCAGCTCCATCAGCAGCAACTTGAGTCTGGAGTCGCTGATGAGCAGCTTTCTTCACCCGCCAAGTGCGGAAAGTACTCACACAGCAGCAGCAGGTAGACCAGGAGCAGACCCTGAACCAGCAGGTGGTGGCCTACTTGGACAGCACCCTGCCACCCCACATTGAAGATCCACTGGACTACTGGGCAGCCAAACTGGATTTGTGGCCGCAACTGGCCGAGTTTGCACTGGAGAAGCTGTCCTGCCCGGCTAGTAGTGTGGCATCAGAGCGGGTGTTCAGTGCGGCGGGGGCCATAGTTACCCCAAGGAGAACTCGCCTGTCCTTCCAAAATGTGGAAAGACTCACCTTTGTCAAGATGAATCAGGCGTGGATCAGCCAGGATTTCCACCCACCAACGCCTGATGCATCAGATTAGATCAGCCATGATGCGTCACCCAAACCTTGACAAATGAGACTGTATTCTTCAGGCTACCTGCCTCAGCCACTCTTATGATGCTGCCACCCGCCTGATGCCACACATCTACCAGCTGCTCCTTCTACCACCCAGCATCTTTACCAGTGACTGGTATTGCCACCCACCTCTCCACTCTGTCACTGACCCAATATGTAGCCTTCTGATGCTGCTGCCACCTCAACAATCAGGTCTCCTCATGCTGCTACTGCTGTCACCTCCAGGCTATGTCACCATGCCACTCTGTGGCCTGATGATGCTGCTGCTGCCGCCTCCACACGCTGTGTCCTAGCTGCTGCTACGTCCAAATTATGTAATTGTGCCACTCTGTGGCCTACTCATGCTGCTGCCGCCGCCTCCACACATTATGTCCTAGCTGCCGATACGTCCAAATTATGTAATTGTGCCACTCTACGGTATGCTAATGCTGCTGCTGCTGCCACCTCCACACGCTGTGTCCTAGCTGCCGCTACATCCAAATTATGTAATTGTGCCACTCTGTGGCCTACTCATGCTGCTGTCGCCGCCTCCATACGCTGTGGTCCTAGCTTCCGCTACATCCAAATTATGTAATTGTGCCACTCTGCCTACTCATGCTGGCTGCCGCGCGCCTCCACACATTGTGTCCTAGCTACCGCTATGTTCAAATTATGTAATTTGTGCCACCCTGTGGCCAACTCATGCTTCTGCCGCCGCCTCCGCATGCTGCTGTTCCTAGCTGGCCGCTACCTCCAAATTATGTAATTGTGCCACTCTACGTATGCTAATGCTGCTGCTGCTGCCGCCGCCTCCACACGCTGTGTCCTAGCTGCCGCTACGTCCAAATTTTGTAATTGTGCCACTCTGTGGCCTACTCATGCTGTTGTTGCCGCCTCCACACGCTGTGTCCTAGCTGCCGCTACGTCCAAATTATGTAATTGTGCCACTCTGTGGCCTACTCATGCTGCTGCCTCTGCCTCCACACGCTGTGTCCTAACTGCCGCTACGTCCAAATTATGTAATTGTGCCACTCTGTGGCCTACTCATGCTTCTGCCGCTGCATCAGCATGCTGTGTTTTAGCTGCCGCTACCTCCAAATTATGTAATTGTGGCACTCTACGGTATGCTAATGCTGCTGCTGCCTCCACACGCTGTGTCCTAACTGCCGCTACGTCCAAATTATGTAATTGTGCCACTCTGTGGCCTACTCATGCTGCTGCCGCCGCCTCCGCACACTGTGTTCTAGCTGCTGCTACCTCTTAATTATGTAATTGTGGCACTCTATGGTATGTTGCATTTAAATTAAGTCACTGTGCCATTCTGTCTCATTAAAATTAGTACGACTCCTGCTGCCTCTCCCACTCTGTGGCCTTGAAATGTATTTGACTGCTGCCTCTTGCAGCTGCTGTTACGGTGTCACTCTGTGGCCTTGAAATTTGTTTGACTGCTGCCTCTTGTAGCTGCTGTTACGGTGCTACTCTGTGGCCTTGAAATTTGTTTGACTGCTGCTGCCTCTTGCAGCTGCTGTTATGGTGACACTCTGTGGCCTTGAAATTTCTTCAACTGCTGCCTCTTGCAGCTGCTGTTATGGTGCCACTCTGTGGCCTTCAAATTTGTTTGACTGCTGCTGCCTCTTGCAGCTGCTGCTACGGTGTCACTCTGTGGCCTTGAAATTTGTTCGACTGCTGCCTCTTGCAGCTGCTGTTACAGTGACACTCTGTGGCCTTGAAATTTCTTCGACTGCTGCCTCTTGCAGCTGCTGTTATGGTGCCACTATGTGGCCTTCAAATTTGTTTGACTGCTGCTGCCTCTTGCAGCTGCTGCTACAGTGTCACTCTGTGGCCTTGAAATTTGTTCGACTGCTGCCTCTTGCAGCTGCTGTTACAGTGCCACTCTGTGGCCTTGAAATTTGTTTGACTGCTGCCTCTTGCAGCTGCTGTTACGGTGTCACTCGGTGGCCTAGCAAATGTATTTGACTGCTGCTGCCTCTTGCAGCTGCTGTTACGGTGCCACTCTGTGGCCTTGAAATTTGTTCGACTGCTGCTATCTCTTGCAGCTGCTGTTATGGTGCCACTCGTTGGCCTAGTAAATTGATTAGAATTTTTTGGACCTTCTCCTCGGCAGCAGCATGTCAGTCATAAATTTTTGGTACGTTCTGTAGTCCTATTCCATTATTCAAAGATCAAGTACACAGGAAACCCTGTTTGTTTTGAACACTCAAATTTTTAAAAGTAAATGATTCAGGCCCCTGGGACACTCAGCGATGAGCATGGGGGAGGCGAGAGGCAGGGGCTCCCACAGGTGGTAGCTCAGCTCCCTGCAGACCGCCAGCTCGATCTCAAGATGGAACTCCGAACTTTCTTGGCGTCTTGGGTCAATACTGACATTTTGTCACAGTCGAGGCAAAGCTGGAGCCTTCACTGCACCTCCTCTGTCTTACGTTCCCGTCCGCTGGCATAACCAGCCCCGATACTGATAAGAACATATGCTACAGTTGATCTTAACCAAAAGGACGAGAATTTTTATTACGGTCTGCTCTTCAGGGTATGTCATCATGCCACTCTCCGGCCTGATGCTGCTGTCGCCGCCGACTCCACATGCCGTCTCCTAGCTGCCGCTACGTCAAAATTAGGTAATTGTGCCACTCTGGCCTCCAAATTGTACTACTACTTCCACTGCTGCTGCCACTTCCAGGGTCTGTCATTCTGCCACTCTGTGGCCTACTCATGCTGCTGCCACCTGGCCACACTGTCGTCGTGCCACTCTATAGTCTGCTGATGCTGCTGCCACTGCTATCTCCAACCTGTCTGGGGGGGCTCTGCTTGTATAAGCGTGTAATAGAACAGGTTCTGTCGAAATGTATGTGGAATCAGTGAATTGGTGTGAAAGGCGTGCCCTTTTGGCGCTCTAGTAGGATCTCTGCACGATTCTTTATAGCCGGCGCTAATATTGACCTGTAAGGCTGAGTTCAAACTTGAGTTCTTTGGTGATTTTTGGCCCCTTAACTGCCCAAATACATAAAAGTGTGCAGCGATTCTAAGAGCGAAGCCTGTTATGTGCGTGTCACACTGGCTCACAGTATTCTTTCACTACCACAGTAGACTCGCTGTTCGGGCCGAGCATGCCTACACTCAGCTCCGCTCGGTGTTCAGCTGAACACCGAGTGTACTCGAGCGCAATGCTGGTATTCACTGTAATGTTGATTTGTACGCTAATGCTACGCAATGTATGCTAATGTGTACGAATTGGTATGCTACTGCGTACGCATTTGGACACTAATGTGTACGCATTGTGCGCTAATGCGTACAAATTCAGTTGATTAGCATACTTTTACGAGTAAAAGAAGAGAAGTCGCGATTCTGACCTTTTCCTATTAACCGGACACCCTCCCCTCTTCCGAGCTTGGTTTAGTGCCATTGACTAACATTATGCTCGAGTGCTCGGCCAGAACACCCGAGCATACGAGCACAGAGGTGCTCGCTCAACACTACTCCCTATGAGTTTTACTGCAAGGCACAGTGTTCTACACCACTATCCAGGTTCTCTGCAGCCCGGAAGTAGACGTTTTTTAACGCGATTCGCAACAAATTTATTCGGATCGAAGCAAATCTTTTTGGAAATTTCTGTGAACCAGCCGAATCGAATTTTGGAAAAATTTGCTCATCTCTAGTATTTTGGTTTACCTGATACCAGGGGTGTTGCTAGGGTCTCAAAAGATCCGGGGCCCAAGCCCCAATACATATGGCTCAATTTTTTTAAGTCAACCAACATCCATCCACCCCCCAACCCCCCCTGCAAACACTAACATTGAAGACATTTTGCTATACTTGCTATACAGCAGCACATACCTTAAGCATGTATTCTTCCTGCCAGCACCCATGTAATTGATTTATAACATATATATTTGTCTGTTTTATTCAGTCACGTATCTTTAGTTTTATCCAATCATGTAATTGTGTTGATCCTCTAGCATGTTCACCTGCTTTCCATCCATTATACCTTAAACATCTCAAAGAATCAGGAACTCGCATCATTTATTACCCATTGTTGTCATGAATTTTTGTACATCATTTTCCATTTATTATGTATCCCAATCATGTTACCCCCTGATTATTGCACATTGTCACTTTATAATTGTATCTTCGTCCTTTTGTATTGTCAGCCTGATGAAGGGCACCTCTTTTAGGGCCCGAAACGTTGCTATCACATATTCTTACGTACCACTGGTGTTGAATATGACTGTGCTCCAATAAAAGCAAACTCTTAAAAGCAACTCATTTGGTGTGCTGTCTCTGAACTAAGGAAAATACTATTTCTCAAACCCCCCAAGGTGGGAGGAGGTACCCCAGTAGACGTGCACCCACAGAAGCCATATTCGGTTGTGTGCTGTGGTCATCTACGTGAATTTAAACTCCTCCTTTAGTGCTGTGGTCACATGACTTTTTAGGAGTTGGTTGTCTAATGAAAGGGTAGGTACTGTACAATTTATTTTCCTTCCATAGGTTGAACTAAAGATGTAGCTTCAATACAGAAAGAACTAGAGAACACCTTTAATGATGCAACTGTTCATAATCCTAAAGAAAGCCTCTTAACACTCCCAATTTGCTTGCAATCCCCCTAAACAGCAATTCTCAAGTATGGTTTCCTGCTTTTGGAAGGCTACTAAACTGAAACGTCTCATCTGGTGGATATGCATCTGCAATAAATCTTACATTGACGATTGCAACAAGTTGGAGTGCTACCTCAATTTTTATTTTGGGGGGATGGGAGAATGTTCATGGAGGAGTATGTGGAGGAGGCAAATAAGTGCCTGGTGTGGTTAATCTTGCACACAAGCTAAATGCTGGTTGAGAATAGTTTTCTCATGGTCACACATTCTCTTATAGATGTCTCACAATGGAGAGGAGGACAAGGTGGAAGAGTCTGAGCAGGAGAAGAAACAGCTGATGATGAAAAGGACATTGTACTGCTTGAGGATGCACGCTGTCTGCCATAAAGAAGACCAGGAGAAGGAAGACAGACTTATTCTTATTGTGAATGCTGGCTAGTGGTGTTGACAGAATTAAATTCAAACTAATTGACATTAATCCAAATTTCAGGGAAAATTCGATTTGCCAAATTTCCTTGTGTTTCGTGGTAATTATTCAATTTTCCCTGAAATAGCGGTAAAACAATAAAAATACAAACTTACCTCATACATTTGCGTGGAAGAGGCTGTCACAGCCATCTCGATTAAAGATACCGTTTGAAATCTTGCGCGGGTTGGTGTATGACATCACCATGCTGGAATGATAGCCAGACGCAGTAACTTCAACAGTGATGATGGCCAGTGCGATGCCGCAATCCGCGATGATTGCGGCATCTGAGGGATTGAATGATGGGGGGTGGAGCGATTGTCGTTTCTTATCATTGGGCCTGCTCCATACAAAGAAATGTGCTTCATGACAGGGGCGTACATTGAAATCATTGGGCCCCATAGCAAAAATCTGAATGGGGCCCCTAACCCCGCCCACTACCCCAACCCATCCCACATGCTGCCCTGGCTCCTCCAAAGCCACACCCCCTTTTGCCAATAAAGAAATGTATACATGAGCTACTAATTTATTTATTTATTTTTTTTTTAATTAAGTAGACGTTATACTGAATGGGGGCAGCCACAAGGATGGATTATACTGTATACTATACAGCATGGTGTAGGGATTATACTGTACATTATACAGCATGGTGTACGGATTATACTGTATATTATACAGCATGATGTATGGATTATACTGTATACTATACAGCATAGTGTAGGGATTATACTGTATATTATACAGCATGGTATACGGATTATACTATATACTATACAGCGTGGAGTACGGATTATACTGTATACTATACAGCATGGTGTATGGATTATACTGTATACTATACAGCATGGTGTACGGATTATACTGTATATTATACAGCATGGTTTGTGGATTATACTGTATACTATACATAGCGTACGGATTATACTGTATACTATACAGCACGGTGTACGGATTATACTGTATATTATACAGTATGGTGTATGGATTATACTGTATATTATACAGTATGGTGTATGGATTGTACTGTACATTGTATAGCATGGTACAGGGATTATAATATATACTGTACAACAAATGCATGGTGGTTACACCATGCCGGACAATATAACCCCCTGCACCACGCTGTACAATATACAGTATATACACAGTAGAGGTATAATGTATATTGTCTGGCACAGTGTATGCATATACCCACACACATACATACACACACATACACACACACATACAACCACACACATACACACACGAAACACAAAAACTTAGTTACTTGTCCCTTGTCCTGACGCCACTCTGGAGGGGGCTGGGCCTTGGTCTTCTTCTTTCCCCTCTTTTGCCACGCTGCTGCTACTGGACAGGGAAGGACCTGTGCAGCGCGGCAAAAGAGGGGAAAGAAGAAGACCAAGCCCAGCCCCCTCCATGAGGGAGGAGGCGGGGCCAGCTGGGAGCGCACAGGAACGTCCTGAGAGCGTCAGGACGTTAGGGTAAAAGTCCGGGTTGCAGCGGTGAGCGGAGGTGAGAGGTCCAGGAGAGGCCCGGAGCGCAGGCAGTGCCGCGGGCCCCATAGCAGTGGTGTGGTCTGCCTATATGGGCGGTACGCCACTGCTTCATGACAAAGTCATTTGTCACTTATCAAATTTCTTTGTGAAATTCGACAAAGCAGCCAAATCAAATTTTTCAGAACTTCACTCATCTCTACTGGCCAGTTCTATTTTCCTACAGGATCTGTTGATGCCGTCTCATGTGCTGCAGTAGAGCTCTGATACCTATGTTTGAATGGCTTATTTTAATCCTGAAAATCCTGAAGATCTTGCACACAGTTGTGGTTTTGTGTACTGACCTTCTGGGGAAAAATGCCATTCAGGAGATTTTCACACAGAACTAGAGAAAGCCGAGCTTGGCCTAGGTTTGCTATGTTTTGAGCCTGCGCCCAGAGTATCAATAGCATCACCAGTTCCAGGGCTGACCACAAGCAGACCACTGACAGTTTTTGACAGATTTTGACTGTACGTTGTGCCTGCTCTTTATTGCCACCTTAGCCAACACTCTTCTCCTCATATGTTTCCTCCTCAGAACCCAAATCTGGCTCCCAGATCCTGCTCAACACACATTGTCTTACTCCTCAACCACCCCGCCACTTTTAGCAGACTATGATATTTCATTGAAGGCCTTTTGGCTCCCCTGCCAATTCTTTGCTCTGTATTTGCCTCGACTACCACTGACACTACCACTGCCCATAACGTCTCCACCATCGCTACAATTACTACTACTGTGGCTGGGGCCTCTAATAAACACGTTGCAAACCTGGTATGAGATTATTTCTCACTTTCACCCACAAAAGCGATATAGAGATGGAGTAAAAGCGGTAACATGTTTGTCTACAGTGTAATTTGTGTTTAATTTCACTGTTATAAAAATGTCATTATTGCAATAAAATGCTTATGTTATAATGCAACACATTTAATAACAATGGATAGATATGCACTGAATAAAAATGTGCAATTGCTCAGCAGGAGAATTATATCACATAGCTGTGCTGGCAACAAGCCTATCTACAAATGAGATTAAAAAAAAAACACAGCTGTTTCTCTGTTCAAATGAGAACATGTTTTTCTTCTTGTAGGTGGCTGGTTTTTGAGGTTTTCCAGCAGCTGTTTGCCTGCCCCTGTATTCACCACTATGCCTCAGCCCCTCACTCCCTCAAAGTTTTACCTGTTCAAAGTCACTATTCTATGCAGTTATTTATTTCTATTATTTCCCTACACTGTCCCTGTTAAACTAGAAAAGAAGCTTATGACTTTGTTTACTGTATGATCATTTTCTGTCAGACACAGCATATGCCCATCCACCCATATCAGAATCTTAATACAGAATGACATTCTGCACATTCTGCAAGGGCACTTCCCTGCCTGCTGTCCTACTGATTATCTGATGAGGCTGTTTTTCATTCTGGGAGCCAATCAGGCAATCAGGGAAAGCCCCTCTTCCCACTTCATTCTAGGGTCATGTAAGCATCCTGTCACAAACTTGGGCTCCAGTGGCGAGATCTCCATCTTTGGTGTGACTGCACTGGGAGACACGCACTCCTAAGACACACCCCTGGTGACGCGACAGTATCCTTAGCAACAGGATGCAATGCTCTTTCTCCCCACAGCTGGCATTTGCTAGAGGAGACTAGCCATGGGATGATTGCTCAACTGCTTTATTCCTGTATGCTAGTGTTCTAATAGAGCGCCAAGTCACAACCTATCACGTTCTGATGCGATGTCTCGGTGCTCTATTTAAACTCCTTCCTGGCCATATACCAGTGCCAGTGATAGTTTTGTTTTGGCTCACTAGCTGGGTTCCTGGTTCTTGGATAAATTTTGATTTGGTTGTGATATTAACCTGGGGTTGGCTTTTGAACACTCTCTGGCTCACGGGATTTGTACTGTGCATCCTGTTGACCAGTTGTAATCTTACTAACAAGGACTTATACTGCACATAGGTAAGCAAAGTGGACTGGGTTTCAGGTCAGGGCTCACTGATCGTGTCTGTCCCTATCTACAAGTGTTACATATCTTTCTTCTTCCGCCCTCATGTTTTTTTCCTGCCAATATGTGCAGTAAGATGGCGCTGAGCACCATTTTACTGGATTTGTCCGAGGTGAACCTGAAAGGTTTGGGTTTGTTGATGAATTTTTGTACAATTCATAATTAACCCAATTCACTTGGCCTTAAATTGGTTGTCTCACTTCAGTAAGTGGCATTTATCATGTAGAAAAAGTTAATATGAGGCACTTACTAGTGTATTGTTATTATCCATATTGCTTTTTTGTTGGCTGGATTCATTTTACCATCACATTATACACTGCCTGTTTCCATGGTTACAGACCACCCATCAGTGGTGGTTGTGCTTGCACACTATAGGAAAAAGTGTCAGCCTCTCTGGTGGCCAGGACCATTGGAGCACACATAGGCTAATGCTTTTTCCTATATTTTGCAAGCATGACCACCACTGATGGATTACAGGGTAGTCTTTAACCATGGAAACAAGCAGTGTATAATGTGATGAAACAATGAATCCAGCCAGCAAAGGAGGCAAAAGGGACAATCACAATACATAAGTACAGTAAGTGCCTTGTATTAACTTTCTCTATATAATAAATGCCACTTACTGAAGTGAGACAACCCATTTAAGGACAAGTGAGACAATCCCGTTAAGCTATATTAATAAATATGTTTGGATTTTGTTTTACAGTTTACAGAGTTTAACTAGATGGTATACAGTAAATACAAAAAGTATGATATGCAAAATGTAGTATTCATAAAACATACTACCACTCAAGAGTAACAATTTGGGTTTTACAGCATGTCCCAGTTATATATGAATGCACTATAAAGTGCTAAGATTACTTTCCCATGTTTTCTTTCCAGTTCATTCAAGTGTAAAGTTACTGGTAACTCTCTAACATGAAGAGCCCTAATCTTGTTCTGTGAAATACTATTATTTCCCAAAAACTATTATTATGGCATAGTTGACATTGTATTTTCACGTTGATCCACTGTCAGTTCTATGTGAACCTATTTCAGAGCCAACATAAAAATATTTATTTGCAAAATATCCCCATTTTATCACTCTTTCTATGCTCGATTTTGTAGAATTTAATTTGCAGAATTTTGAAAATCATGCCGAATCCTATGTATAATTGTACTCGGCAAGTACAATGCATGATTTTAAAACCCATTTCCAAGCCATTCACAGATATTTACCAACATAAGGTGCCTTCTGGAATTGAAATGTGTCTTATGGTCTACCATCTGTTCATCAGAAAAGTGAACAAAATTCAGCCAATGTCAAATCAGAGAACAATTCAGCTCAATGAGAATTAGAATAATAAAAAATAAATAAATAAATAAACATAAGTGATCAAAACTGGTTTATTCATTTTATACAGGAAATTTCCACTTCCCCTCATGAAAAAAAATTTGAAATACAGACCAAAAAAATGTATTTAATATTATTTAATGTATGATATATTACTTAGTTATGCTATATTAGCACTGTTGCCTTGTAGTACTAAGATTCTAAGTTCAAATCAGACCAAAGACATCATATTTATGGAGTTTATATTGAACGTTCTCCCTATGATTCGGTGTGTTTCCTCTCACACTCATATAGGGAATCTAGCTTGTGATTTCCACTGGAGACAGTGAGAGGAGATAATGTCTGTAAAGTACTGTGGAATATGTTGGTGCTATAAAAGTAAAATAAATAAATGATGGATTATATAATATTAGGTTTTAATCTAACCAATGGCGACTTATGAATGGCCTTTGTATGTTCTGTCTCTGTCTGTCTGGATTTTCTCATGGTACCCCAGTCTCCTGCCACACTATAAAAATATACAGATATGTTTATATGGGATTTAGATTATTAGTAGAGATGAGCGAGCATGCTCGTCCAAACTTAGTGCTCGTTCGAGCATTAGGGTACTCGTAAGTGCTCGATGCTCGGACGAGCATCTCGCCATGCTCGAGGAAATGGCATCTCCCGCATTTTGAATTTTTGGCGCCTATAACTCAGCCAATTGCAAGCCAGGAGACTCTGCGGTACACCCAGCATCACGTGAGGCCTTACATGTCGATAGCAGGGGTTGGATGGCCAGATCAGGTGACCCTGGAATATACTAGTGACGTCCGGCGGTGCTCAGCTCAGAGGCTGTCTGGATGTCCTTAGGGACAGATCTGCTGCGCTTCAGGGAGAGTGTTAGGGCCTGGATTTAGTTCTCTGTTGGGCAGAAGTGATCTCAAAAGAACCCAACAGCCCTTCTAAGGGCTACAAGACACTTATTTTTGTATCCTTCTGGCTGGGCTGGGCTGGCTGGCACTAGTAGTGCAGCTATCACCATATTTGCAGCAGTTTGCAGGGAGACTGCAAATAGGTTTTTTTTTGCTCTCAGTGATATAGAAAAATCAGAGTGCAACATTTTTCTGGGTTGCAGTGAAAATAGCCACAGTAAGCAGGGGCTGAGTTTGCTCTCTGATATATTCTGCACGTCACGTTAAAAAAAAAAAAAGAAAAAAATTGTTTTTTTGTTGTTTTATCTCAGTGATACAAATCCATTTCATACAGCTGTGTGGAACCATTCTGTGTGTCACAGTTCAGCTGTCCACTCACCACAAACCACAATCCGTATTTTCTGTCCAGGTGACCCATACTGTACGTTACGTAATTAAAAAAGGTATTTTGCTCTCACTGATACAGCTACATTAGAGAAATCTGAGTGCGACATTTTTCCGGGGTGCAGTGAAAATAGCCACAATCAGCAGGGGCTGAGTTTGCTCTCTGATATATTCTGCACGTCACGTTAAAAAAAAAAAAGAAAAAAATTGTTTTTTTGTTGTTTTATCTCAGTGATAAAAATCCATTTCATACAGCTGTGTGGAACCATTCTGTGTGTCACAGTTCAGCTGTCCAGGCACCACAAACCACAATCTGTATTTTCTGTCCAGGTGACCCATACTGTACATTACGTAATTAAAAAAGGTCTTTTGTAGAGATGAGCGAGCATACTCGTCCGAGCTTGGTGCTCGTTTGAGTATTAGGGTACTCGTAAGTGCTCGCTGCTCGGACGAGTATCTCGCCATGCTCGAGGAAATGGCAACTTCCGCATCGTGCATTTTTGGCGCCTATAAACTCAGCCAATCACAAGCCAGGAGACTCTGCGGTACACCCAGCATCACATGGGGCCCTTACATGTCGATAGCAGGGGTTGGCTGGCCTGATCAGGTGACCCTGGAATATACTAGTGACTGGCCGCGGTGCTCGGCTCAGATGCTGTTGGATGTCGTTAGGGATAGAGCTGCTGCGTTTCAGGGAGAGTGTTAGGGCCTGCATTTAGTTCTCTGTTAGGCAGGAACCACCCACAAAGAACCCAACAGCCCTTCTAAGGGCTACAAGATTTTTTTTTTTGTCTCCTGGCTTGGCTGGCTGGCTGGCTGGCACTAGTGGTGCAGCTATCGCCATATATAACCCCCTTTTTTTTAATGTTATATCTCAGTGATACAAATCCATTTCACACAGCAGTGTGGAACCATTCTGTCTGTCACAGTTCAGTACACTCACTCCAATCCGTATTTTCTGTCCAGGTGACACTTTCTGTACGTCACTTAATACAACCAGGTCTTTTGCTGTCACGTATATAGCTTGATCCCAAAAATCTCTGTGCGACATTTGTCTGGGTCGCAGTCAAAATAGCCATCGTCAGCACGGTGTCAGTTAACTCTACGATAGTTTCTGCACGTCACGTTACAAAAAAAAAAATACAAAAAAAATATTTTACATTAAAAAAAAAAAAAAATTGTTTTTATGTTGTTTTAGCTCAGTGATTCAAATCCATTTCACTCAGCAGTGTGGAACCATCCTGTGTCACAGTTCAGTACACTCACTACAATCCGTATTTTCTGTCCAGGTGACACTTTCTGTACGTCACTGAATACAACCAGGTCTTTTGCTTCCACGTATATAGTTTGATCCCAAAAATCTCTGTGCGACATTTGTGTGGGTCGCAGTCAAAATAGCTAACGTCAGCATGGTGTCAGTTAGCTCTACGATAGTTTCTGCACGTCACGTTCCAAAAAAAACAAAACTACAAAAAAAATATAAATTTTTTTTAAAAAAAATAGTTTTTATGTTGTTTTAGCTCACTGATACAAATCCATTTCACACAGGAGTGTGGAACCATTCTGTGTGTCACAGTTCAGTACACTCACTACAATCCGTATTTTCTGTCCAGGTGACACTTTCTGTACGTCACTTAATTCAACCAGACTGAACAAGTTTGTGGGTTTAAGTACAGCAGGCCCATTTATTTTTTATTTTTTATATAATACACTTATATACAGAAAATGTTGAACCCCAGGGCTAAGGGTCGAGGACGAGGGCATGGGCGTGGGCGTGGGCATTCAATTACTGCAGGTGGCAGAGGCCGTGGTCCTGGGCAGGGTGAGACAGTACCTGCTGATGAGGGAGCAGGGGAACGCCGCAGGGCTACACTCCCTAGCTTCATGTCTCAACTTACAGGGACATATGGTAGAGGACTGTTGAAACCACAACAGTGCGAATAGCTGATGTCGTGGATTGCGGACAATGCTTCAAGTAATTTGTCCACCAGTCAGTCTTCCACACAGTCCACCCACGTTACCCAAGGGAGCACTCCTCGGGCTCCTCCACCTCAACCTCCTTCCCCCCAGTCTGCCCCCTCCCAGGAAAATTTGGAATGCGATCGGCATACTCTCAGGAACTGTTTTCTGGACCCTTCCCAGAGTCACAAACCACTTCTCAGGTTGCTGCTGACCTCTTTCCCGATGCCCAAGTTTTCCAACTGTCGCAGTCTGTGGGTGATGATGATGATGATGACAATGTTGAGTTAGTGGAAGAAGTTTGTAAAGAGGTATCGGACGATGAGGAGACACGGTTGTCAGACAGTGGTGAAGTTGTTGTCAGGGCAGGAAGTCCGAGGGCGGAGCAGACTGAGGAATCGGAGGATGACGAGGTGACTGACCCGAGCTGGGTTGATAAGCCGAGTGAAGACAGTGCTTCTGAGGCGGAGGCGAGTGCTGCACCAGAACAGGTTGTAAGAGGCAGTGGTGTGGCCAGAGGGAAAAGCAAGGCCAGAGCTGGTGCATCAGCAGCAACTGTTTCACGTAGTGAAGCTCCCGTGGCGAGGCCTAGATGTTCGCAAGTCTGGAGGTTCTTTAAAGAAAGTGAGGATGACCGACGGACTGTGGTGTGCAACCTGTGCCACACCAGGATCAGCAGGGGTGCCACCACTACTAGCCTAACCACCACCAGCATGCGCAGGCATATGAGTGCTAAACACCCCACTCAAAGGAACCAAGGCCGTTCACCACCTCCTGCGGGTCACACCACTGCTCCTTCCCCTGTGTCACTCGCTGCCTCTGCTAGTCAACCCCCTGCGTCACTCGTTGCCTCTGCTAGTCAACCCCCTGCCCAGGACCCCGGCACGAGCGCCTCCCGCCGGAAAACCACACCTTCGCCTCAACGATCCTCCCGATGTGCCGTCCCAGCCCTACACCAGCACGTGTCAGAAAACATCATCCGTGCCCTGACCAACGCTGTTTCTGAGAAGGTCCACCTAACCGCGGACACATGGACAAGTGCTGCCGGGCAGGGACACTATATATCACTGACAGCACATCGGGTTAACTTGGTGGAGGCTGGGACCGAGTCTGACCCTGGGGCCGCTCATGTACTACCCACACCAAGGATTGCGGGGCCTACCTCGGTCACGGTCTCTCAGACGTACTATGCCTCCTCCTCCGACCCCTCCTCCTCCTTCACCTCCTTCTCCGAATTACCATGCGTGGGCATGGCCCCTTCAGTCGGTAGCTCTAGACGCAGTGCAGTGGCTAAGCGCCAGCAGGCGGTGCTCAAACTGCTGAGCTTAGGTGACAAAAGGCACACTGCCCAAGAACTATTACAGGGCATCACGGCGCAGACTGATCTGTGGCTGGCACCGTTGAACTTCAAGCCAGTCATGGTTGTGTGTGACAACGGGCTTAACCTGGTGGCGGCTCTGCAACTCGGCAGACTCACACATGTGCCATGCCTGGCCCACGTGTTCAATCTCATAGTTCAGCGGTTCCTCAAGACATACCCCAATCTGTCTGATTTGCTCACCAAGGTGCGCCACATCTGTGCGCATTTCCGCAAGTCGACCACAGATGCTGCCTCTCTCAGGGCAGCGCAGCGCCGCCTACAACTGCCCGCTCACCGACTGTTGTGCGACGTGCCCACAAGATGGAATTCGACATTTAACATGTTATCCAGAGTTTACCAGCAGCGCAGAGCGATTGTAGACTGCCAGATGTCAACTTCCACCAGAACTGGTAGTCAGGTCAGTCAGATTCCTCAAGTCTACAATGGGGAGTGGACGTGGATGTCTGATATCTGCCAGGTGTTGAGCAACTTTGAGGAGTCAACACAGATGGTCAGCGGCTATTCCGCCATTATCAGCCTCGCCATCCTGCTGCTTTGCCTGTTGAAAAACTCACTGCTCAGCATGAAGTCGGAAGCATTGTGCTTGTCACAAGAGACGGTGGAGGAAGATACGTCGCTTGATAGCCAGAGCACCCTCCGGTCTGTTTCTCAGCGCGTATCGGAGGAGGAGGATGAGGATTAGGAGGAAGAGGAGGAGAATGTCGGCGAGACAGAAGAGGGTACCAATGCTCATTCCTTTTTAACTCTTGGGCGTGTATGGGCTGAAGAGGAGGAGGAGGAAATGGAGAGTCAGGCCAGTGAGGAGAGGGAATTCTTGCGTGTTGGGACTCTAGCGCACATAGATTTCATGTTAGGCTGCCTATCCCGTGACCCTCGCGTTAGAAGAATTTTTTTCAAACATCGATTAGTGGGTGTTCACTCTCCTGGACCCACGGTACAAGCAGAACCTTTCCACTCTCATCCCTGTAGAGGAAAGGAGTATGAGAGTGAATCAATATCAACAGGCCCTGGTGCACAAGCTGAAACAATCCTTCCCATCTGACACCGCTAGCGGCAGAGGGCGTGCTTCTGTGGGCCAAGTAGCGGGGGAGAGTAGGCGAGCAGGCAGAGTATCCAGCACTGGCAGGGGAACGCTCTACAAGGCCTTTGCCAGTTTTATGTCACCCCAGCAAGACACTGTCACCTGTCCCCAGTCTTGGCAGAGTAAGGGTGAGCTTTACAGAAAGATGGTGAGGGAGTACCTAGCTGACCATACCATCGTCCTGCGTGATCACTCTGCTCCATACAACTACTGGGTTTCAAAGCTGGACACGTGGCCTGAACTGGTGATGTACACCTTAGAGGTGCTGGCCTGCCCTGTCGCTAGCGTCTTGTCAGGGCAGGTATTCAGTGCAGCTGGTGGCATCATCACCGATAAGCGTACACGCCTGTCAACTGACAGCACTGACAGGCTGACGCTTATTAAAATGAACAAAGCCTGTATTTCAACGGAATTCAAATCTCCGGGGGAAGCAGCTAAAGATTAACATTACTTATGTATCCGATTCCTCTTCTCTACTCCTCCTACTCCTCCTCCTCCTTGTCGTCTTTGCCTAACGCTGACCCAAAACGCAATTTTTTAGAGGGCCAACTGGCACTCTTTTACGACAATTTTTCCGGAGAGCCATCTACAGGCCCTCTCTCCAAACAATTTTTCCGCAGTGTCAACTACAGACACTGTAAAACAATGTTTCAGGAGCGTCAAACAGACAGTCCAAAACAATTTTTCAGGAGGCGCAAGTACCAACATTTAAAAAAAACATTTTTTTGCAAGAGGGTCGACTTTATGTACTCCGAAAAGAAAAAAAATTTTTGGAGGCTCAACAAAAGCAATTTCACTGCATTCTCAGTCGGACAAAGTCATTGGTGGTGTAACCGCCATGCTGTGTCAGGCTAATTTTTGGGTGCTTCACCAGCAACCGCATACTAACTCAGTCACTCTGTTGTCACCGCCACCATACAGGGTCACGAAATATGTTTATGTGGTTCGCCTGCTGCAGCAGTGTCACTCGCTCACTCTGTTTTCACCACCATAGTGGTTTGCACTATAGCTGCCCAAGTCTGCACATTCCCCTTTTTATCTCCAAGTGATCTATACTGCAAGTCAC
>ONZH01003605.1:0-18395 GCA_900303285.1 Rhinella marina | reverse complement strand
TTGGCGATCTGGAATTCCAAACTGCCATCCACCAAGACAGGAGGAGTTTGCTCCAGAGGTTCAACATATCTATTCAACAAAGATCTGTGAAACACATTATGAATTTTCAGGGCCTGAAGAAGTTCAAGACAAAATGCTACAGGATTAATGATGGCAGTGATCTTATATGGGCCAATAAATCTTGGACCTAACTTCCACGAAGAAACTTTCAACTTAATTTTTCTTGTGGAAAGCCACACAGAATCACCCACACCTAGGTTCGAACTATTCATACGTTTCCTGTCAGCCACATGTTTGTACTTGTTCCCCATATTTATCAAGTTATTTTGAATTTTCTGCCATATAGATGACAATGATGACGAAAAATGTTTTTCCTCAGGAATACCAGAAATATCTGAACCAGAAAATGTGCCAAACTGCGGGTGAAACCCATATGCCCCCAAAAACGGCGACTTGCCAGTGGACTCCTGTCTACGGCTGTTTATGGCAAACTCCGCCAGTGACAAAAATTAGGACCACTCCTCCTGATTCTCAGAAACAAAACATCTCAAGTAAGTCTCCAGACTCTGATTAATACCGACTGTCCGTTCGACTGAGGATGAAAAGCCGAAGAGAAGGACAGTTGTACCCCCAAACGAGTACAGCACGTCCTCCAGAATCTGGAAACGAACTGAGTCCCACGATCCGAGACCACATCAGTGGGAATGCCATGGAGTTTCACAATCTAGTCAACAAACACTTGTGCAAGTGTTTTAGCATTAGGTAGGCCAGGTAAAGCAATAAAGTGTGCCATTTTACTAAAACGATCTACAACCACCAGAATAACTGTCTTTCCAGATGAATTAGGCAGATCAGTGATGAAGTCCATAGACAAGTGAATCCATGGTCTAGACGGGTTGGGCAACGGAAGTAGGGGTCTAGAAGGCCGAGTATGTGTCACCTTAGCCCGTGCACAGACACTACAGGCCGACACATAGTCCTCCACACACTTACGCAGACCTGGCCACCAGAATCTACGAGAGATGAGTTTGACAGTGGATTTACTCCCAGGGTGTCCCGCAAGCACCGTACAGTGATGTTCCTCAAACACCTTATGACACAATTCAGATGTAACAAACAATTTCCCAGGGGGGCAAGACTCGGTGCCTCTCCCTGGGCCTCTAACACCTTAGCCTCAATATCATGGTAAAGAGCGGATATCACCACCCCTTCTGACAAAATAGGACTCGAATCTTCAAAATCATCACCTCCAGGAAAACTACGTGACAAGGCATCTGCCTTGACATTCTTAATTGCGGGACAATATGTGACAATGAAATTGATTCTAGTGAAGAACAAAGACCATCTGGCCTGCCTCGGGTTAAGTTGTTTAGCCGACTCCAGGTAAGCCAGATTCTTGTGATCGGTGAATTCCGTGATTGGGTGAAACGCCCCTTCCAACCAATAACGCCATTCTTCAAAAGCCAACTTAATGGCCAGTAACTATTTGTTACCCACATTGTCATTTCTCTCCGCAGCAGAGTTTTTTCGAGAAAAAGGCACATGGGCGCCATTTACCTGGTGACGGACCCTGTGACAAAACTGCTCCTACCCCCACTCAGATGCGTCAACCTCCACAAAGAAAGGTTGTGACACATCTGCACCAATATAGGGACAGAAGCAAAGCACTCCTTCACAACGGAAAAGGCTCGCAAAGCTGCATCAGACCACACTGAGACATCCATCCCTTTCTTAGTCATGTGAGTTAAGGGTTTAACTATTGTTAAATAGTTCTTGATAAATTTTCGGTAATAGTTAGTGAACCCCAAAAACCGCATAAGAGCCTTCAAATTTTCAGGTCGATCCCAGTCCAAAACAGCACGAACTTTCTCTGGATCTATACGAAAACCTGAAGATGACAGCAGGTATCCTAAGAATTGCACCTCGTGTACAGCAAAGACACATGTCTCTAATTTTTCATCCAATTTGTTGTCTCTTAAGATCTGCAACACCTGTCTAACGTGATCCTGATTTGTCGCTGTTAAGGGGGGACTCAATCAGTCCTCTCGGGGTTCAGTCAGTCACTCCAAATTATCATTAGCATGTGTGCACAGAAATGAAGAACAGGAGACAGACACAGTGTTCAGTATCGAGTTCTCAGCTCATGCTCTTTGCTCTGCTTCCGTAGCCTCTGAACTTCCTTTATTTACTCACACACATTTATACATCACAGGGAAAGGGCGTAAGCATGCAAATAGCAAACTACATATGCATCATTCATGTACTCGTATGGGTTCTTCATTGGAGAGAAGTCTCACACCATCCTGTGTCACCACCCTGAAAGTGTGATACTTAGGGGCGGACACAGACAGCAGAGGGCCCCTGTGCAAGGAATGTGTCTGGGCCCCCCCGCCTTTCCCAAACCAAATTCTCAACCTAACCTATGGTGTCCTAACATTACATACAGCAATACAAAACATACAGGGTAAGGCTACTTTCACACATGCAGTACTAAGCTCCGGCCACCTGATTTGGCAGAGAATGCAAGAAATTGGCAGCACACAAACTCAGGCATGCAGCAGTTTGTGTCCCGCTGATTCTCTGCATTTTTGCCAGATTGTGGCCGGATCTCTGCCATACCCCATTGTAGTTAATGGGGCCGGCGGGCATTCTGCATCCAGCAGTGCCAGATCCAGTGAATTCCAGAAGGCTGTTCTCTGCAGGAACAGCCTGCCAGAATCACTAACTCATATGTGAAAGTAGCCTAATACAGCGCCCCATACCTCTTACATCCAGTGACGTCTTCTTAGATGTAGATGTTCTCTTTCCTCATCTTCTCCTTTCAGACCAGACCGCCATGATGATTTCTTCCAGCCATCTCTTCTCTCTGTGAAGTTTGACAAATATACATCTTAGTTTCCTACTTTTCCATGATTCTCCCACCTTCTTGAACTCCCCATCCTGCTACCCTCAATACTGTGCCCGCTATGCTCCCCAAAACTATACTGCAGAAACAATCCCCCTGCCAATACTAACACCCTCAGAAATTATTGGCACACAGTGCCCTAAAAAATAACTGCACCAAGGAAATATTGTCCCTGACACTAAATTATAACCAAAATGTTCCCCAAAAATAACTGTGCTAAGCTGATACAGTGCTCCCCACCGTAATAGTGCTCCCCAAAGTCCCACCAATAGAAATAATTAGTGCCCCCGGCCAGCCAATGTCCCCATAGTGTCCTGTGCTAATGCCCCCTACTATGTACCCTCTTAGTGACCCTATACAATGACCCCAATAGTGCTCTTCTCCCCCTTCTCCATAGTGCCCCCCATGTCTGCCAGTATATTAGATAGGGCCCCATAGTGCTCCTCCTCCATAGTGCCCCCATTGTGCTCCTCCTCCATAGTGCCCTCCATAGTGCCCCCATTGTGCTCCACCTCCATAGTGCCCTCCATAGTGCTCCACCTCCATAGTGCCCCCATTGTGCTCCTCCTCCATAGTGCCCTCCATAGTGCTCCTCCTCCATAATTCCCCCATAGTGGTCCTCCTCCTCCATAGTGCCCCCCATGTGAGCCAGTATGTATGATAGGGCCCATAGTGGCAGTGTATATATATATATATATATATATATATATATATATATATATATATATATATATATATATATATATATATAGGGCCCCCCATAGTGCTCCTCCTAGATAGTGCTCCCATTGTGCTCCTCCTCCATAGTGCCCCCATTGTGATCCTCCTCCATAGTGCCCCAATTGTGCTCCTCCTCCATAGTGCCCCCATTGTGTACCTCCTCCATAGTGCCCTCCATAGTGCTCCACCTCCATAGTGCCCCCATAGTGCTCCTCCTCCATAGTGGCCCCCATAGTGCCCCAATTGTGCTCCTCTGACATAGTGCCCTCCATAGTGCCCCCCTCCATAGTTCCCCCATTGTGCTCCTCCTCCATAGTGCCCTCCATAGTGCCCCAATTGTGCTCCTCCTCCATAGTGGCCCACCACAGTGCTCCACCTCCATAGTGCCCCAATTGTGCTCCTCCTCCATAGTGCCCTCCACAGTGCTCCACCTCCATAGTGCCCCAATTGTGCTCCTCCTCCATAGTGCCCTCCACAGTGATCCACCTCCATAGTGCCCCCATTGTGCTCCTCCTCCATAGTGCCCTCCACAGTGCTCCACCTCCATAGTGCCCCACTGTGCTCCTCCTCTATAGAGCCCCCATTGTGCTCCTCCCCCATAGTGCCCCCACTGTGTGCCAGATCAAAGCTTAAATGAAAAAAATAAACACTTATACTTACCTCTTTCAGTGAAGCGATGCAGGCCTCTTTCGGCCTGTGTCCCGCACTGTACGACTCAGGCGGCGCGATGACATCATTGCGCCGCCTGTGCCGGCCTCAGATAGACTACAGGCCTAGTGCCTGCAGCCGATCAGAGGAATGGGGAAGGGAGACACCTCTCTCTCCCTTGCCCCGCAGTATCCATCTATATCGCCGTCCTAAGGATGGCGATACAGATGAATATAGAGATGAGCGCTTCCACAATGGAAGCGCTCATCTCTCCCCTGCCACCGGCAAGAAGGGCCCCCCTCCGGACCTGGGCCCCTGTGCAGTCGAACCGGCTGCACAGGCGGTATGTCCGTCCCTGGTGATATGGCTAGGTGCTGATAAGAGTACAGGCGCCATCTTGGACTTGTTGCATCAGCCAAATATATATATATTATACGCAAGCTTTATAAAAGGTTACAAAGTATAAAAGTATGAATGTATAAAAGTATAAAAAGGTATATTGCTCTTTTCTTGTCACATTAATCAGGACACTACATTCGCATTATCCTGGAGACGTGGGAAACTCAGGATTTGCAGACAATAGAATACATTACATCAGGTCCATATACCTCAACAGTCCCCCCTAAATACTGATGTTTTCCACGTCTGACCCTACCTGTAGGTGACCTTACCAGGGGGAAAGGGAGTTGGATTTCTTCACCAGTTTGAGACGAATGGCTCCCCCCTTTGAATCTATTTCAATTGGCTGGATACTGTCCCTAATCTAAGTGGGTCCTACAATCTGTTCCATTGTACCTGTTGGTTGTTTCACCACTTTGGAGACAACCTAGCCCTATTGGATAGGCTCCCTCTTAATGGACTTATACAATGGGAAGTCAGATTCTTACCTATCCCTAATACAGAACATATGGGGGCACTGTTAAGCTGGGTTTCAGTTTTCAACTTTTCAATTATTGATGAACATAGGCACTATTAATACTAAAAATCTTTGGGCAATACCATCCATGGGTCACTTGGCTGGAAATATCGGACTGAAACAGCTTTGTTCTTTCTTTTATACAACTTTTTCATGGCCCAGAAACCTATTTTCACTATCTCATTTAGAATCCATATTCTTTGAGTCAGGATCAACAGTCACATAAGGGGGAACAAGAAATATCTTCCTTTTCAGTCTCCAGGCTCAACACCCTCGCAATGACTGGTGTAGATCCATTTAGGCTTTCCTTTGAGCTTCACTGATGTGCTTGTTGTCAACAACACTTGTAATGGAACATCAAACCAGGGTTTAAGGACTTTTCGAACGCGTCTTTTTACCACCACCCAATCTCCAGACACAAGTGGGTGGGTTCCTGGTACTTTATCAGGATCTGGAAGTGAAGCAAAAACTCGAGAATGTATTTTAGTCAAATGCTTGTGCAAACTGATCAAATAATCTGTCAGACAACCATGTTGCATCTGGAGCTGCTGTGGGAAATACAATCCTGTCCTAGGGGCTGACCCAAAAAAGGACCTCAAAGGGACTAAAGCCTGTCTTACGGTTAAGGGTATACCTTACTGAAAAGAGGGCTAACAGCAGGCACTCTGCCCGTGGCTTATTAGTCTGTGCCATGGCTTTTTGAATCTTTAACTTTAGTGTCCCGTTCAGTTTTTTCCTACCCTACCGCTACTTTGTGGATGGTACGAATCACTTTAGGCTTGTTCTACACCGAAAATCTTAACCATCACTTCACCTGTGAAGACCTGTGTCACCTACTATGGTCTCTGGTACCTTGTACCTGCATACAACTTCGGCCATAATCTTCTTTGCTGTGGTCTAGGCTGTGACCTTAGCTACCGGGTATGCTTCTGGCCATCCTGAAAACAAGTAATCACACACCAATACATACTCATACACACCCACCTTGGGTAGCTGAATGTAGTCTTCAAGCGTTAAAACGGATACAAGGGACGAGGTGTGTGTTTTCGAGGTACCGTAACCACCTGACCACGTTGGTTCGGGGCACAAATCATACATCCTTTAGTATATCTGGCTGCTACAGTGCTGAACCCTGGGGTGTACCATGCTCTATGTACTAAATCACACAGCAGTTTTTGACTGGTGCGTCACTCCATGGGTTGCCTGTGCCATTGTGAGTTAGAGGGACCTGGGAAAGGCAGAATTTGGCAGCAATTTTTGGCACCTGATCTGCCTTGGCTTTGCCCTTCGCCTCCTGTGCATCTGTTTCACCGTGGCCTTTTTTTTTTTTTATCACCGCCACTCAAGTTGGCAACATGAGGGCTTCCATCAGAGACCTCACAGCTTCCCAATTTTTGATGAGGTTACCAGAAGCAGTCAGGAAGTCTCTGGCTTTCCAAATGGGCCCATAGTCATGGACTCAAAGGCATACCTGGAATCAGTGTAAATGTTGGATTTTTTCTCTCTGCATATCTGCAAACCATCTCCAGAGTCTCTGGACTCTCTTCTTGGGCAGACATGTGGTGGTAAGGACTCTGCATTTTTAGTGTCATGTTTAGTCACTGCTGCCCAATCTGTGTAGCACCTGCCTTCCTGGCCATACCTCGATCCATCCACAAAGAGCAAATGATCAGGATTATCTAATGTCTGATTTACCACATGGTCAAAATCCCACTGTCTCTTGTGACATCATCTGCAAACAGTCGTGAGGTGCCCTAACTCTTCCCTCCCCCCTAGCTCCAGAGGCAACAGGGTGGCTGGATTCAAAGTATTACACCTTTGGACAGTAACATTGTCAGGCAACAAAATGGAACACTTCATTGTCAAATGGTGGGCAACAAAAAGATTTTTGTCCTGAATACCTGCATCATCACAACAACCTGTTAGGAATCAAGATGAAGTTGCCTCCAAGTTATTATAGGTATGTGTATATCCTTCATTTACTAAGTCGAATACTCATTGTGGTTCTACTTGCATCTATGTGCTTTGCTTCCCACATGTAGCCGTGTCACGGAGAATACCAGTAACTAAGATGGCCGCTGGGCGGGGACTGATGTTCCCTCAGCTAAGATGGCCACCAGGAAGGGAAGTTCCCTAAGTTAAGATGGCTGCCAGAATGGACATTGGGACGTAGGGCGTGCCGTCTTGTGTGATAACTGGATACAAAGAGGTGAGCCGCGGGCGTAGTTTTGGCACTGATGTACTTCACAGTACCACCCCTCTGAAGAGGGAGACTGAGGGGGCTAGTGATATGGTGGGGGAGTCTGCAGGAGCACGGTAAGGTCCTCCTGTACAATCTTAGGGGCTGCGCTGACGACATGTAAAAGTAATCATTTGTCTTTTCATTATACATTTCTGCCCAGACTAATTTCTTATATTTAATAATTTACCACTGATGCGCGCATTGTTTTTCATAACATCTAGAATATAATGTTTTAAATTCAAGACCGAATGTCCAGTGTTCACTCCTTTTTGGCCTAATGCCAGCACAAACACTTCCCTGTGAGTGCTCAACTTAACCCTTAATTTGGCCTCAGCATCACATCACTAGAACAGATTTCGCTCACAGTAAACTTGGCTGTGTGACCTTCATCTACTAGTCGGTTCTCTGGCAACACACAAGGTCAGATTTCTGGTTCACACAGACATAACATGTAACAAACATGACATTCAAAGTAAAACAGACAGACATAAATAAACATTTCTCATTCTCCTCTATCTCTTCACATTCCACCCAACCTTCTTTAGACAATTCTTCAGCAGTTCGCAACCAGGCTTTGGAATCACTATCTTCCAGCAGTCCTTTCCTTTTTCAGACTAACTGCTGTCCTGTAAAACGCTTTTGCAGATTCTAACAAACCTTCATCTTCTAACGTTCCCTTACAAGTATCTGGGGACTCGTTTCCACATACTCGGCTACAATCTTCCCTCTGAGGGCATTTCAGCAAGTGTAAACAACTTCTTGACGTCTTTCACGTACTTTTTCCCTTCACGAGCCCGTACTAGACTGACAGCATTCTGAGCCCCAGTCGGGAGACTGTGCTTTTTCTTGAACACTTTAAACATCTTAACAGTGCCTTATCAGTCGGGCCGGCACTGACCTGAGTCTATTGTCCTCTAGAACCCACGGAGGGAGGGGAAAATAACACTCTCAATTCCCCAATATGCCGACCTGAACGACTTAACCTACACTTCACTTCGCCCGTGGGGGAGTTGACAATCACCACTCAACGCACTAACTACTAACTATCTAACCGGTCCCGTGGACCCGGACAGCCTTTCGGTCTGTCCCCGGTACGCGCTAGTCGCGTCACCGATATGATTATTTATCCCTATTCTACCGTGTCCTCACAGATTCCGCTGTCAGTCTGGGTCCCTATCGTGATCTGACTGAATCCCCACATGACCTTTTACAGATATCTGAGGGGCTATGGATTCCGGGACCCCCGGCGGAGACCACCAGGCATCTGGTCACGTGACGCTTCACTCAGGTCCCACAAAACCTAAACCCCAGGTTACCACTACCCCCTCGAGCCACAGGCAAGTTATCACATACAGTGTATATGTAACTTACTGTGGTCGGTGAGGGTGATGGGGCCTCCTTCGGGAGGGAGTGGTTCCCGTGGCGTCGGTCGAGGGTTGGGACGCAGAGTTCCTGGCTCTCCTTTCAGGGGCCCCACGTTGGGTGCCAGCTGTTAAGTGGGGACTCAATCAGTCAGCTCAGGGTTCAGTCAGTCACTCCAAATTATCATTAGCATGTGTGGCCAGAAATGAAGAACAGGAGACAGACACAATGTTCACTATCGAGTTCTCAGCTCATGCTCTTTGCCCTGCTTCCGTAGCCTCTGAACTTATACATCACAGGGAAAGGGAAAGCATGCAAATAGCAAACTACATTTGCATCATTCATGTACTCGTATGGGTTCTTGATTGGAGAGAAGTCTCGCACCATCCTGCGTCACTACCCTGAAAGTGCGATATGGCTAGGTGCTGATAAGAGTACAGGCGCCATCTTGGACTTGTTGCATCAGCCAAATATATATATATATATATATATATATATATATATATATTATACGCAAGCTTTATAAAAGGTTACAGAGTATAAAAGTATGAAAGTATAAAAGTATAAAAAGGTACATTGCTCTTGTCTTGTCACATTAATCAGGACACTACATTCACATTATCCTGGAGACGTGGGAAACTCAGGATTTGCAGGCAATAGAATACATTACATCAGGTCCATATCTAGATTAGTATGTCATCCAAATACACGACTACAAACCTCCCCACCAGGTGATGAAAAATGTAATTAACAAAATGCTGGAAGACAGCAGGAGCATTGGTCAACCCAAAAGGCATGACCAGGCTCTCAAAGTGGCCCTCAGGAGTATTAAAAGCTGTCTTCCATTCATCCCCTTCCTTGATCCTGACCATATTATATGCCCCCTTTAAGTCCAACTTGGAGAACACCTTGGCATCAACAATCTGGTTAAACAAATCAGGAATCAACGGAAGGGGTAAGGATCACGGACAGTAATCCAATTGAGTTCATAGAACTCTAGACATGGCCTAAGAGTTCCGTCCTTTTTCTTTACAAAGAAAAACCCTGCTGCCACTGGAGATTTGGAAGGGCTTATGTGTCCTTTAGCCAAACTTTCAGCAATATTTTCCTTCATGACCGTTCTCTCAGGTCCAGAAAGGTTATACAGCCTAGATTTGGGCAATTTTGCTCCGGGGATAAGATTTATAGGACAATCGTATTCCCGGTGAGGGGGTAAATCCTGACATCCACCTTCAGAAAATACATCAGAGAAATCAGATATAAAAGAGGGAAGAGTCTTAGTGGTTAACGCAGAAAAATATGTATTAAAACAATTGTCAACACAAAAATCACCCCAATCTAGAATCTGTCTAGTATGCCAATCGATGGTTGGATTGTGTTTGCTTAACCACGGTAAACCCAGTACGATAGGAGCAGGAAGACCTTCCAACACAAAACACAAAATTAGTTCCTGATGAAATTCACCCACTCTTAATCTGATATCATGCATCATCTGAGACAAACACTTCTGAGATAGGGGTGCAGAATCAATAGCAAACACAGAAATCCTCTTCTCCAATGCACTCGGAGACAATCCATGAATACGGACAAACTGAGCATCAATCAGATTCACCCCTGCCCCACTGTCGATAAACACCTTAATTCTGACAACCTTTGACTTTAGCGCCACCTCAGCAGTCAGGAGAAAACGGGTACTACAGGATGAAGACAAATGCACATTTTCTCCACCCACCGCTCCAAGAAGGAAATGGGAATTTAATGCCCCCTTTCCTTTTTTCTCTTTAAGAGACCGAATGCATGGACATACATTGATAAAGTGTCCTTTCTGTCCACAGAAAAAGCACACTCCCTTTTTATTCCCAGAATGCTTAAAGGTGGAAGCAGGAATAGCTCCCCTAATTGCATGGGTTCGTCCCCAGACATCAACCCAGGGGTATCCTCACTCAAAGTGTCATAGGAAGATAATACACTATGTGATAGTACGTCCTGAGAGCGGGGGCCCCTAGATCTCTCTCTCAGGCGTCTATCCATGCAAGAGTCATAGCGGCTTCCAAAGACACCAGAGTTTCATGAAAGGCCAAAGCGTCCTTCAGCCTTTCAGATAATCCTTGACAAAACTGACTACGGAGGGCCGGATCGTTCCATTCGTTATCCGTAGCCCACCTCCGAAACTCAGAGCAATAGATTTCAACAGAGCGCTCTCCGTGACGGAGGTCATGCAGCTTGGTCTCGGCCAGGGAGATGCAATCCGGGTCATCATAGATAAGCCCCAATGCCTTGAAAAATTCATCTACCGACTGGAGAGACTGCAATCCGGTCGACAGAGAAAAGATCCATGACTGTGCATCCCCTTTGAGCAACAAGATTACCACACCAACTCTCTGTTCCTCAGTACCAGAAGAATGTGAACACAGCCTAAAGTACAATTTGCACGCCTCCCTGAATAGAATAAAGTTATCACATCCCCCAGAGAATCTGTCCGGGAGAGAGACTTTAGGCTCCAGACAGGCCTGGCAACAACCACCCCCGGAACCAACAGCCTGTGGTTTCTGAATCTGGGTGCAGAGATCAGCTACCTCCAAGTAGAGACCCTGTAGCTGTTCAGTTAGTGCGGTAATTGGGTCCATGTCTGCACTAAAATAAACAAAAAATGACGGTTTAAGGTGGTTTATAATGTCACGCTCTGGTGTGGAGGGGAAAACCACACCAAGCGTAGGAGGGAAGGGAAAGAGGTCAGGAAACAAGTAAAGGGAAAAGGTCACCTCCTGCCGGAAACCCTGACACCAATCTTGACTGACTTACAGTATGAACAGGCCTCAAATGTAGGCGAGTTCATACAAAGGAACCTAAACCAAACTGACCCTATAGGACCCTACAACTACTGACAGGGCTGAGTCTACCCGTTCCTCCAAAAGGAAGGACGAACAGGAGTCTCCAAAAGGCCAAATAACACAACAGGGAAAAGCAGGGTAAAAGGGAAAGTGGACACTTATCTTTAAAAAGAAATGGAAGCATCTGGATCTCAGGAGAGAACCACACCAATCCACCAGAATGTCCACAGAAATTATAAACCGCAAGTAACTGTGGTAGAAGCAGGAATAAATAGGGGAAGGACAATTACCACACCCGCAACAGCTGAGGGGAAGGGGTGTGGTAAACAGCGACAACACAAAAAGGAAAACATATCAGATTATGTCACATGTGCAAGCCTAGCCGACTTTCTGCAACGTGTTGCAGGAATGACCGTGACAGATATTTTTTACTGATGACCTATGGAACCTTTAGATAGGTCATCAGTATCTGATCAGTATGGGTTTGACACCTGGGATCCTTGCCAATCAGCTAGCACCGTGGCCTTCTCCCTGCTTTTCCTAGGCCAAGTGACGACATGTTCATGTGTCACGTGGCCTAGAAGCAGCTCAACCCCATTTAAGTGAATGCGGCTGAGCTGAGATACCAAACATAGATGCTATACAATGTACGGCGCTGTGCTTGGTAAGCTGCGAGAAGGAGCGCTGCTGCCTTCTCAAACAGTTGATTGGCGGGGTCCCGGGTGTCGGACACCACCAGTCAGATACTAATGACCTTCACAGAAAACCCTTTTGAAGAACATAAAATGTGTTTGAGATCCGTGGGGACATTGACAAAACTGCAGTTAATGCATAAGAATTCTGCCTCAACTTGTGCCAAAAAGCTGTTTATGTCTTTCAGACACTTTTTGCGCATCACTAAAAAGGGGTGTGGTTTAGTGTGGAAAGAAGGCATGGCTTAGTAAGGATTCAACTTAAATTAAAGAATGTGCTCCAAAGTTGGGCCAACATTTTGGAACAAAATAAGCCAGTAAAGAGCCTATCTGCCATGAGTAGTGGTGGTAGGGTGCACAGTTACTGTTTCTTTTGAATGCTGTGAAAAAAGACAGGTGGAGGCATATGAATGCCTTGAAGAACATAGTAAATCTATTCTGTATATATATATATATATATATATATATATATATATATATATACTGTATATATACACACACACACACTTCTTTCCACAGGACAGCTTGATAATCATGCAAACAACATATATGCAAGTCTCTTAAACCAGTTGTCCGAATTGAACAAAAATGCTGTAAATGCTGTAAAATCCAGCCCTGAGATTCAGTCGTCCCAACACTAATGTCATCTTCTTGGCTGCAGCATCTTCCTGGCCTGTGCAGTAGACTACACATCACCTCTGAGGCCAATGATTGCTGAAGTGGTGACCTGTCACCACTTCAGTCAGGAAAACAACAGCAGTGGGGAAGGCTGGAGCTCTGTGCTGGAAGAAGCAGGGGAGAAAACGGTATCAATTATTTTGATATTTTACCACATGTATAAGAATTGCTTGAGTATGGCTGCCTCACCCTCTGCAGGACTTTTTTGGGTCAATGCAGCCAGAGTTACTGCTCTTTCCAGGCAGAGACCTAGGTCAAGCCTGGGTTCTGGCTTTCTCCTTGGGTCTGGTCAACAGCTTAGTCATCAGTGTATTCAACGTCGAGGGGAATGCATCCCTACTTTGGCACCTCTGCCCAACTTCCTTGGTGCAAATTTTCATGTGTCTACTTACTTCCAGCTCAAGCAGTCAATCTTCAAAAGAAACCAACTGCAGAAGCCCTTTTAATAGCCTGCACCGCTGGCAAGGGAATGTTGGAATGCTATGCAGCCTGCTCTACACATCTTGGTGCCCACTGAAAGCTAATATATTTGAGTTACCCAGACACAGTTGTTTAACCTATTCACAACCCCTGATTTAATAGTACATTAACAGGACATGAGAGGTATATGGGGTCTGGTTATGAGCTGATCTTGCTCTATAAGCGCCAGATGCCGGCTGTATAATAGAGCTGGCATCAAGCCACTATGACTAGGATCCTGGTTGTTTAATCCCTTAGATGCTGAAACTCAATAGCGACTGTGGCATCTGTGCTGTTAGACAGTGGGTGGGACCTCCCTCTGCAATCCAATCAGGACTTCCATGGCAAATTGTGGTGCTCCAATCCATTTCTGTGACAGCGTGGGGCCTTGTGAAGGCTGGCATGCCTTTTATAGGGAGCTGTTTGCCTAGCTGTGCTGGAGGCTCTGTCTGACATTCAGCCACTGAAATTAATATAGACTGCAACAATATTGTGTTTCAGTCTATGGCACAAGCAATCAGAAGATCACAAGTTCAAGTCCCCTAAGGGGACTAAAAAATACAGTAAAAAATAGTTTTTAAAACAATAACAAAATCCAAATCACCTCTTCTTTCAAATTTACATATAAATGTAAACAATAAAAATAAGCATAATAAGTATTGCTGTGTCCAAAATGTCAAAATAAAATATCTGCCATAAAACAAAATAATACATAAATTGCTATTTTCTGTCACTTGGCCCTCCAAAAAAATGAATTAAGTGATAAAAAAATAATATGTACCCTGAAATGGTATGTACTTATACAAACTAGAGCTCATCCCACAAAAAAACTAGCCTCCACACAGCTCTGTAGATAAAAATATTATGAGTGTCCAAATATGGCAATGCAAATAAAAACGTTTTATTTTTATAAGTAAATTTGGTATTTCTGTAATTGTACAGACCTGCAGATTAAGCACATCATGACATTTTTAGTGTATATTGAATTCCAAAAAACAATTCCATGGCCGTTTTTTGTTTGTTTGTTTTAAGTTTCACCTGACAGAATTGTTTTTCCGTTTTTTCAATTCAAAATATAGTGAATTAAATTATACCATTAAAATATACAACTTGTCGCACAAAAAAATAAGCCTCCATAAAGCTGTGTGAATGGAAAAGTGCACTCTACAGTGGAGCAGCTCACAACCAGTGGGCTATCAGACTTGTCTCTAAAACAACAGTTCAGCAAAGCCTGCTGATTTGGGGGCTCCAAAGCAGATGGACGGTCACATCAGCAGAAAAGACTTCCATTTTCAGGTCAGTTTCAGAATTGAACCTCCTCTGATTGACAAAGGTTGCACTCTCTGATGAGTCACGTTTTCTGCTTCATTGAATGCATAGACATTGACGTGTCAGGAGAGAAACGTCAGAGAGCAAACACCCTGCAAACCATTGCTGAATGAACATAAGCTGGTGGTGGCAGCATTATGATCTGGGGAATGTTTTGTGGCATTTTCTGGGCCCACTTAACCATCTGGAAGGCACTCTCAGCTGATTTGGGTATGACTCCATCCTTGCAGATCATGTATATCCATACATGCTGATTGTCTTCCTAAGGCGGATGAGATTTCCCAGCAAGACATTGCAACATGCCACATGGCTAGAAATGTCCGACACTGGTTGGAAAAGCATGACCAAGACTTCCATTTACTTCCCTGGCCCGCTAATTGAACCCAATTGAGCATTTGTGGGACCACCTTGATCTTCATGTTCCTCCTCCACACATCCTCCATCAACTGATCTGGGAGGCTGCAGGTACCTTTGAGTGTGAGACAGCCATCATTT
Source organism: Rhinella marina (assembly GCA_900303285.1). Taxonomy (NCBI): domain Eukaryota; kingdom Metazoa; phylum Chordata; class Amphibia; order Anura; family Bufonidae; genus Rhinella; species Rhinella marina. The sequence goes on along the minus strand of ONZH01003605.1, from coordinate 3,118 downwards.
TATAGACAATCATCTTGCAATACATAAATTTGACTTTCAACTATTTAGCATATGATTAGTTTTTCAGATTCTTGTCATATCACTGCATTGTTACTGTTTTGTTCCTAAAATTCTAAGGCCCCATTCACACGACCATATGAATGGGGCCGTATCTATCCGCAAAATTGCGGGCATACATGCGGCCCCATTTACTTCTATGGTGCCGGGAGCCGTGCGCACGGACAAGTATAGGCATTTTCTATGGGGCCGCACGGCGTGTGTTCCGAGCGTGCGGAACACACGCCGGGTGGCCCCCCGTATATTTGCGGCTCCGCAGTAATGCGGCCCGCAAATATACGGTCGTCTGAATGGGGCCTAAATTGTAATTTTAATTATTTTGTTAGTATATTATAAATCCACCTTTCAACACTGCTTGAATTCTTCTGGGCATAATCTCGATCAGATTCAAGCATGTCTTAACCAAAATCTGTTCCCAGGTGTCTTCTACATGTTCTCAATGTTGATCCATAGTGGTCAACTCACTTGGGTACGGATACAGCTTTTTCTTCAACTCTAACTACAAGTGTCCGATTGGGTTGAGGTCTGGGGACTGTGGGGGCCAATCCAGCACCTCTACTTCATTATCATTGAACCATTTCTTCTCGAATCTCGTTGTATGCTTTGGGTCGTTGTCCTGCTGGAACACTGTGTGGTCCTTTTTATACCCATAGTACTCGAGTGTATGAATTAACTTATCTTGTAGGATACTCATATAGTTCAGCATTGAGACCACCATTGATCGTGGTTCAACAACCCCACATCATCTGGCATCCTCCACCGAACTTGACAGTTCCATCAATTTCTTAATCCGTTAGCCCCCCTTTCCCTTGTTTCTTCCAGACCCATTTGCACCCATCAAAGCCCAGTCTATTGACTTTTGTCTCATCCCTCCAAATCACCTGTTTCCAATCTCCTACTGTCCACTGTTTGTACATTTTTTGCAAACTCGAGCTGATGCTTCAGTAAATTTGCAAGAAAAGAACAGATGAAAAAATGAAGCACAATATGGGAAAAACTAAAACACTGTTTGGGTTTGGGATCATAACTTATAAATTTTAACATTTTGATGAGCTTTAATTTAATATACTAACCTTATTCAACAATGCTATCAGTGATTCAAATGTAAAATGTAACCTTTTTGTAAGAGATTTTTCCTGGCAAGATACTCAATAGAAAGATGGTCAAGCTACATCCGTCAATGGACTAGGAATAAATTAAGCGACTACTTTGCCCAATGAGATCTGATAAGTGTCGCTTGCCATTAAGGAATAGAGTGTAATGAACATGCTATAAAAGATATCGAGGGCACATTTAAACTGTGTTCTGCCACAAGACTTACTCCAGCAATAGACACTTTACAGCTTATTGGTTTGAATTTAATGCAGAAAGGGAATATATCCAAGTTAAGCTTCAAAGAATTCTAGAATATATGCTGTATACCTGAATGCACTTTAGCTATGATTGTTTAATAGCCTTTGTCCAAAGTTTACATTACATTCATTGTAAAAGCTTTTCTACCCTCCATAAATATTGTAAGTTAGACAGCTAGGTCAATGAGTTATATACATTAAACCGGAAGCTTATATTTTCTCTTTTTAGCTATTTTTCTTTAACCTGTAGTACTTACAATGACATTTTACACTTGATCTTATATGTAATAGAGAAAATTGTTATGCATATAATGTACCACTGTAATTTATAAAGCCGACAGCAGCACACTGTTAAGTGCTATTATTTATATAGACATTGAATGTATACATTATTTTGAATTACATTACTTCAATATTTAATATATAGGGAAATTTGAGGTTGTTAGCACATACAGTACAGACCAAAAGTTTGGACACACCTTCTCATTCAAAGAGTTTTCTGTATTTTCATGACTATGAAAATTGTAGATTCACACTGAAGGCATCAAAACTATGAATTAACACATGTGGAATTATATACTTAACAAAAAAGTGTGAAACAACTGTAAATATGTCTTATATTCTAGGTTCTTCAAAGTAGCCACCTTTTGCTTTGATTACTGCTTTGCACACTCTTGGAATTCTCTTGATGAGCTTCAAGAGGTAGTCACCTGAAATGGTTTTCACTTCACAGGTGTGCCCTGTCAGGTTAATAAATGGGATTTCTTGCCTTATAAATGGGGTTGGGACCATGAGTTGTGTTGGGAAGAAGTCAGGTGGATATACATCTGATAGTCCTACGGAATAGACTGTTAGAATTTGTATTATGGCAAGAAAAAAGCAGCTAAGTAAAGAAAAACGAGTGACCATCATTACTTTAAGAAATGACGGTCAGTCAGTCCAAAAAATTGGGAAAACTTTGAAAGTGTCCCCAAGTGCAGTCGCAAAAACCATCAAGCTCTACAAAGAAACTGGCTCACATGAGGACCGCTCCAGGAAAGGAAGACCAAGAGTCACCTCTGCTGCGGAGGATAAGTTCATCCGAGTCACCAGCCTCAGAAATCGCAGGTTAACAGCAGCTCAGATTAGAGATCGCAGTTTTGTCGCAGTTTTTTGCAGGTATGTGACGCGGAAAGCAACATACATACATATCTCACATGCTACAAACCTTCTTGATGAAAAGGATAAAGAAATATCATATTAATCAATGGTGGACAGTAATCTGACCTTCAGTTTTTAAAATGAGGTGCTGCAGCAGCTGTGCGGTATATATAAGGAATTATGGACTCCCTACTATAAATAATGAGAATACTAGAAATCCTGGATCAGATAGAAACGGAAGAAACTGTTAAAGGGAACCTGTTAGGGACTTCATGCTGTTTGCTCCAGAGAAAACATACTTTAAGAAGAGCAAGAAACAGGGAGTAGAGTCAGAGGGCAGATCCTTGATGGCTTCTCCTCACTTGGCTAAGCTTGATTGACAGATTTCTACCTGTATACAAAAAGGGAGAGAACTGTTAATCAAGCTGAGCCAGAAGGGGAAAAGTCAGAGGGGAGCAACTCCTGAATACTTCCTAGCTTGTTTTTTTACTATATTTTCCCTGAAATGCCAGTGTAAGAGTAAAACATATTTTCTATTTGTAACCAGGGTGCCTGTTAGTTTAACTCTC
>ONZH01003604.1:0-12871 GCA_900303285.1 Rhinella marina | reverse complement strand
GCCTCTGCCCCCTGCAGTAATTGAATGCCCACGCCCACGCCCTCGTCCTCGACCCTTAGCCCTGGGGTTCAACATTTTCTGTATATAAGTGTATTGTATAAAAAAAATTAAAATAAATGGGCCTGCTGTACTGAAACCCACAAACTTGTTCAGTCTGCACAAGTAAATATATAGGTGGATAAGTTAGATCAAAATTACGTATGTTATTACGTACCGTGCAGTATGGAGCAATTACACGGAAACTATTAGATTATGCAGGACTTGGTCTGCTTAGTTGCAACCCAGACAAATGTCGCACAGAGATTTTTGGAATCTAGCTGTATAAGTTAGAGCAAAAGACCTTTTTTAATTAAGTGACGTACAGAATGTGTCACCTGGACAGAAAATACGGATTGTGTTGAGTGGACAGCTGAACTGTGATACACAGAATCGTTCCACGCAGCTGTGTGAAATGGATTTGTATCACTGAGATAAAACAACAAAAAAACTATTTTTTTTATATATATATTTTTTTATGTATTTTTTTTATATTTTGTTTTTTTGGAACGTGACGTGCAGAAACTATCAGACAGCTAACTCAGCCCCTGCTGACGGTGGCTATTTTGACTGCAACCCAGACAAATGTCACACAGAGATTTTTGGAATCTAGCTGTATAAGTGAGAGCAAAAGACCTTTTTTAATTAAGTGACGTACAGAATGTGTCACCTGGACAGAAAATACTGATTGTGTTGAGTGGACAGCTGAACTGTGACACACAGAATGGTTCCACGCAGCTGTGTGAAATGGATTTGTATGACTGAGCTAAAACAACAAAAAAACTATTTTTTTATATATTTTTTTTTATATTTTTTTTTAGTTTTTTTTTTTTTTTTAACGTGACGTGCAGAAACTATCAGAGACCTAACTCAGCCCCTGCTGACGGTGGCTATTTTGACTGCAACCCAGACAAATGTTGCACGGAGATCTTTGGAATCTAGCTGTATCAGTGAAAATACGGATTGTAGTGAGTGGACAGCTGAACTGTGACACACAGAATGGTTCCACACTGCTGTATGAAATGGATTTGTATCACTGAGATATAACAATAAAAAAGGGTTATATATGGCGATAGCTGCACTACTAGTGCCAGCCAGCCAGCCCAGCCAGGAGACCAAAAAAAAATTTCTTGTAGCCCTTAGAAGGGCTGTTGGGTTCTTGTGAGATCACTCCTGCCTAACAAAGAACTAAATGCAGGCCCTAACACTCTCCCTGAAACGCAGCAGCTCTATCCCTAACGACATCCAGACAGCATCTGAGCCGAGCACCGCGGGCAGTCACTAGTATATTCCAGGGTCACCTGATCAGGCCAGCCAACCCCTGCTATCGACATGTAAGGGCCCCACGTGATGCTGGGTGTACCGCAGAGTCTCCTGGCTTGTGATTGGCTGAGTTTATAGGCGCCAAAAATGCACAATGCAGAAGTTGCCATTTCCTCGAACATGGCGAGATACTCGTCCGAGCAGCGAGCACTTACGAGTACCCTAATACTCGAACAAGCACCTAGCTCGGACGAGCATGCTCGCTCATCTCTAATTATGACACAATATATGGTAAATCAGAACTGGCTTTGCAGAGATCTTTAAACATGGAGAAGAATTTCTGGAGCAAATACATTTCTGTTTCTGTTCCCTGCCTTTCACCTTTCTCTTGCCCTTATTGACTTGACTAACCAGCTTGGATTTTAGGATCACTGACTTCATCAAGTGGCCAAATTATAAGTATCTCAAGTATCTGAAAGTTTTCTCAATGAATGTCACAATCTTTCTCAGCCATGTCCTGAAATACAAGCAAAATCCTTGACCTTCACCTTATCTCTAGCTGTCAGTGATTTAGATATAAAGATCAGTGCTGCAGCCAGCGGTCAGGAAACACAGCATCAACATGCTATCAGTAAATTCCATATACTCTGTGTGCGCATTTGTCTGCATAATGGGAAAGTTATTTTAATTCAACATTATTCATTATGTGTTTGGTAAAGTTTCAAAGCTATTATATGAAGTATATTATATAAATCTACCTTTAATGTACATTGTCAAATTTTAAACCATGTTACCAAAAGTCTGTAATATTTGCTCAACTCTTTAAAGGGTTTTTTGAAGATTTTAGTACTGATGACCTATCCTCTGGATAAGTCCTCAGTATCTGATTGATGGGATCAGCTTTTTGAGAAGGTAGCACCGTGGCTTTCTCACAGCTTTCCCTAGGCCAGTGACATGTTCATCAGTCACCTGGCCTAGGCGCAGCGCAGCTCCATAGAACTGAATGTATGTATGTATGTACAATGTATGGTGCTGTGCTTAGTGAGCAGGAAGAAGGCTTCAGTGCTAACGGGAAAGAGCTGATCAGAGGTGGTCCCAGGTGTTGGACCCTATCAATCAGATACTGATGACTAGTGTTAAGTGAATCGAAGTCCACAAAGTGGATTTTGAGACAAATTTCAGGATAAATTTGACGCAAAGCCGAATTTCGATTTGCTGCGAAGTCGAATTAGTGATTTTACCTGAAATTGTGTAAATAACAAAAAAAAAAAGAATCACACTTACCTAATCCTTTTGCTGTCAGCGGGCCAGCCACCTCAATCTTGCTTGAAGAGCTCACACGAAATTCTGTGAAAATTGATGTATGACACTCTGGGGTCTCCTAGAAAAGCCAAAGCAATGTCAGTTATGACAAAGTGACATCAACATATATAGCAATGGGTAAACGGATGGTAGCCGGTAGTAGTCTGTTTAAAGTAGAACTCCCAGCAAAATATTTATTCTCTAACCTGCTAGAAAGTGATGTCATGTGACCAACTCTCTGATCTCCAACTGACACAGGACAGGAAGTCAGTTACTTCTCTAGTCATTCCTATGAGACTGTGGTGAGTGAGGCTCCCATAGGAATACATAGAGAAACTGACTTCCTGTCCACACATACGATGATGTGTCATTTGGAGAGTCTGATTACTGGAAACATAACACAGGTGAGAAGCAGAAGGAAGGTAGAATTCACTAATACAGCCAGTGGTAAAAAAAAAAAGGACATTCACTACAGATTACAACATGTACCTTTCTAACAGGTCAGAGCATAACATTTTTGGCAGGAGATTTTTTTTTTATTAAACATTGTCCAAAAATTATCCCTTTAAAGATGCCTTCTTCTCTGTCTTTTCCACTGTAAAATAGCCTCAATTTCAGGTGATTCATGCAGGACTAATCCCCAAAAATTTGAAATAATTGGAAACCAAAGTTTTGGTGAATTTGTATTGTAACCAATTCAATTCTGTTTAGAATTGATTTGCTCATCACTAATTCCAATACAATTTTTTATTTTAATCATTTATATTAACAACTTCTAAAGCACCCAGTCCTTTAAAGTTGTCATCCCTCAAAGTACTATAAGTAGCTCACAATTAATCACTCTCCTTTAATGCTATTCAGATTTATTAATACATGCATTGAATTGGTACCTAAACCTAGAAAGGAATTATCTTGGGAACAGCCATTTGTTTGTTGTTCTGGATCAGCAGTATATTAAAATGTATGATAATTCTATGCCGAGTCTATCCAACAAAACCCTTTCCTCATCAAAACAAAAACAAGCCAATAAAAACTCATAGTTTAATGTGAACTTTTTTAACTTGTTTAACTTATTTTTAACTTAAAGGGGTTGTCCAATCTCGTCGTTACTAAGACGAGATGAGACATGGTCCCAACCACCAGCCGGTTCGGAAACAGCAGAGCGCTCCACTGCTCGCTGTTTCAGTAGCTCCAATTGCTGTGAATGAGAGCTACGTAGAGAGCGTAGCACAGCAAGCTATGCTGTATCCCTAACTCAGAAACAACATAGCTTGTTGTGCCATGCTGTCTCTGTAGCTTTCATGCACCACGATTGGAGCTATTGAAACAGTGAGCGTTGAAGCCCTCTGCTGTTTTCTGGCTGGGAGATGGTCGGGACTGTGTCTTATCTCGCCGTTACTAACACAACTCCTTTAAGATTCTCGGTGAAAGGGATTATCTGCTCTGTACAATCTTTTTTTTTGTTAAGCAGGTCCACTGACCATAGAGTGTTCTGCAGATGGGACTCCCAGTGCTCAGATATGATCTATACTACAGGCGATGTTTACTAAATAAATAGAAAGAGGTGCACCATAGGGTGATAACAGATTTGAATAAATAACACACTCCAAATTGAGGCTCACCTTGAAAGATTGTGCTAAATATAGGCACAAAACTACTGTAGGCTTGTCGGGAAAAATCCAGTTTCCCAAAAGAGTCGGTATACGGCCATGGATACGAATCCTCTCACTGGGGATGTCTGGCTCCCATGGAAGGTTAATCATAACCAGGTAAATTCATCCCTTGGCGCAAGGAACCAGCTGGAATGCGTGTTGCAGCAATGAAACTTCATGGATTGTATTGTGAAGACCTTCTGGGCTTTATTAGTAGGAGCACAATGCATTTCGGTGGTTCACTTCCCCTTCATCAGGTGAAAACTGCATAGTACACAAATGACTGACATGCCACACTTATATATACCTTATACAGTTTTTACCTGATGAAGAGGAAGTGAATCCCCGAAATGCGTTGTGCTCCTGCTAATAAAGCCTAGAAGTTTTTCACCACACAATCAACACAAATTCATTGCTGCAATACACATTCCAGTTGGTTCCTTGTCCAAGTAATGCATTGCCATGTCAGGTCCTCCAGAGTGAAAGATGTTCTTTGTAGACACTCTACGTTCTGGTTAGTTGGTGTTTTATACCATGTAAATTAAATTTCAATTTTTTTTTCTTCCCAAAAACTGAACTCGTGTTGAAGCATCTAATAATTTGGGGTTCACGGATTCAGTTTAAAAACTCAGGGGTACATTTTTCAAGACAGCATTTTAGACATCAGTCTTAATAAAGCCCTGCGCTGGCCTCTTCATAACTTCAGCGCATCCTGAGCCAGTTCTAAATGTAAGACAGCTTCCTAGCTAAAATAGGCATAGAAAATAGGTAAATGAGATGGGCCTGTCCGTCCACCACCCTTCTTTGCCCACGCCACGTCCACAATTTTAGACCTGGCGTGAGCTGCTGTTCTGTCACAATCTGCGCATGAAATACACCTATTTTAGGCGTATTTCAGAATGATAAATGACCCCCTCATTCTCCTGTGAACCGAGAAAGTGATCTCAGCTAGAATACAAGTTCTGCTGAACATTGTAGGAATAAACAAGCCAAAAATAATATTTCTTCTCTTTTTATAGGTCAACAGATGACTCTAGACAAGCACTGATTTTCCACTGTGCCAGATCAGGCGTTCTAATCGGAATAATCATTTTCATATTCGCACAATGTACAGCTGGTTTACTGTAGTTATATAAACTGCCCTCAAACTGACCTGGTCCCTGGTCTAACTAAGGTTTGTGTGTCAACTTAGTAAAGAAAGGATTAATTATGTTGTCTTTCTTATTTTCAATATATGGTCGCAACAATGCAATACATATGGACAGTTTTGTGTCCAGAGGTCTCTTCGTGGTATTTATGGGATGCGACAAAAGTTTTATCCTACTATGATTTATCCTACTATGCCCTTCTGTAATTTAGTACTTAGTAATTTAGTAACATAGTATTAGCCCAGCTTGCATCTGTAATGTACTCACTACTAACTAAGGTATAACTGCAATCTTTATTCCATCTTCTAATCATTAAGATCTTTTCAGATTAAAGGTGATATAAGAAACACACTTCTCTTATCAACCAACTATCCGGGGTGACAATGCTCCTTATTAGTGATGAGCATGCATGCTCGGTCGAACTCTGCCGAGCACCGGGTGTACTCGAGCGCCATGCTCGAGTCCCCTCCCTCCCCTCACCCTAATTAGAAGTTCCCGGAGGCGGAACTCACCGCCGTGGAGCCCGGGCTCGTCTGCTTTTTTTCACGCTCTCCCCGCCACTGTCACTGCCTCTGCCCACCCTCCTCTTCACTTGCGTCCTCCGTCTGTTCCAGTCGCTACCCCAGCCAGCGCATGCGCAGTGGCTACGCCGTTGCCGTGCCCACAATGGGCAATGCAGTACGCATGCGCCGGCTCGGCAAGAGCCTGGAACAGACGAAGGACGCAAGTGAAGAGGAGGGCAGGCGGAGGCAGTGACAGTGGAGTGGTTATAAGAGCGGGGAGATACCTGGCCACATTTTTTTTATTTTTATGGGGGACCACTACAAACCAGGCACCCTCCTCTCTTCCGAGCGGGGGGTGCCTGGTTTACTCCCATTGACTTACATTATGCTCGGGTGCTCGGCCGAGCACTCGAGCACCCCCTAGTGCTTGGCCAGAGCACCCGAGCATACGAGCACACAGGTGCTCGATCAACACTACTCTTAATGGATTAGATTAGGATTATTATATCTATCGATATTTCTTCTTAACTTCCTGGAATAAATTTATCATGTACAGTAACTCATTATCAATGTACAAACCTCATAATATATATTTTTGTATGTAAATTACATTTTGATATCTAAAACGTTAAAAATTAAGTGTCATGTACTGTTTGTTAGTTTAATTGACATCCTGGATACACTTTTTATTAATTTTAATATGGGACAAAGTTGAAAGAGATTTGGATTTCTTGAACCCTTTACTTCCTCCCGGCTGATGCCAACCATATGTTTGTACTAGATAAAAAAAAATAAAAATAATAATCCTGTGATTAACAGCAGCCTCAGCACTGATTCAAGCTACATGTATGAGAGTACTAACCAGCTAATGGAAAGGAAAGTGGCATGTGTGGCATATTAACTAGAAGATTTGTATAAACTGAACCATTACAAGGAAATGATAAACACTTCACTTCTCCTTTTAGGAGAAAGAAAAGGTCTGCAACGCAAGTGGCTAAGGTTTAAAGAAAAAGGACATGAGGACATGAACCTTGTGAAAGTTTAATGTTTCACTGGAGTTATGATATAAAGTACTGTACTTCAAATTAAAGTAGATCTCAGACAGCAATTAAGTGTCTAAATTCTTGAAGATGAACAAATTATGGAATGTTTTACCCCTTTCCACCCCAGCGAGGACAGTGCAGGGACAGTGTAGTGAGAGTTTTTAGACACTGTAAGGAAAGCATAGGGAGAGCATAGAGAGACTGCAGAGACAGTGCAAGCTGAGTGTAATCGTCCTGCGCACCTTGTTCACTTGTTGGACCATTTATTCTTATTCTGTTCTGTTATATATATATATTTACTATGCTTCAGATTCATTGTCAACAGGCGGTCTAATATATGGATGTGTTTATATAGTTCATCTTCTGCACCATTTATACTTAATCTGTTCTGTTATATATAGACTTACTGTGCAGCAGACTCATTGTCAACGGGCAATCTAATATATAGTCAAGTTTATCTAGTTCTTCTGCTGCGCCATTCAAAATTAATCTGTTCTATTATACTTTAACTTACTTTGCATCAGTCTCAGTCTCAACAGGCGGTCTAATATATTGGTGCATTTATCTAGTTCCCTTGTTATGCCATTAATACTTAATCTCTTCTGTTATAGATGGACACATTGATTAATAGATAAGCAATTCTATTCATAAATTTGGGTGATACGCCTGTCCCGTTCTACTGTTTGTGGTGTGCCCACATTGATTAGTAGATAAGCAATTCTATTAGGTCCTGATTCACAAATTGAGGTGATATGTCTGGATGTCTGGCTTATTCTATTGTTTGTGGTGCGTTCACATTGATTAATAGGTAAGCAATTCTATTAGGCCCCGATTGACAAATTGGGGTGACAAGACTGTCTCATTCGACTTTTTGTGATGTGTCCACAATGATATTTAAACGTCAAACAGTTACAGTGATTTAGTGTTACAGAGCTGACTTATTTAACACCCTGTGGGCAGTGCTAATAATTTGATTCTTTGCACAGCAGATTTGCCAACTAGTTGATCATTGTTTTATGTAGGAAAAATTATTCTATTTGAAAAATTATTCTTTTCGCAAAAACGTAATCTTGTAGCGAATAAATGTCGTTTAGTGGATAAATTAGTCTTTTACCAAATAACATTTTTTTTTACCAAAAAAATTAGTCTGCTCCAGTATTACAATCCCCGATCCCTATGATGAATGATGTTAAGCGGGTAATCTGCACATGTTGGCAAAGAGTAGACACATGGAGATCTGTTCAATGCAGAATCACAGAACAGATAGGCTACATGCACACGACAGTGGAAAAAAAAACGTCCGTTAAAAATGGACACACTGTCAGTTTTTCATGGCCATTTTGCATCATTGTGTCCATTTTTAATGTCCGTTTTGCATCCGTTTTGCATCAGTTTTTTATGTCCGTTAAAAATAGACATGAAAAATGGATGAATTGGATTGTCAGTTATTTCTAGACCCACCCTTCTGAGAACACCCACAGGATGGTCACATGATCAACCCAGAAGCCATTTTCTCTTGCTTCTGGAGCATAGAGGGCCTTTAGGATTTTCTTAGTTTGTTTTCAGTGGTTTCTTGTATCTTTATTGCCTTTATTGCCTGTTTTGAGAGCAACCCCTACAACGAATACAAAGTGCCAACACACCAAAGTGTGCTAAAATGAATGAATTTTATTGATCACAACAGAATAAAAAATGGTATAAAAACCATATCCATATGTTGTGTATACACATACATATATATATGTATATGAACTATTTTTGTGGGGGTTTGTGCATGTACATATATGTGTGTATAGCTTCTCTATTCATTGGTTATTCACCCACACATCTTCACACATTTGTCACTTTCTATATATATATTGAACTATATGTGTATAGGAATTATTTGCCAGCATTGAAAATATTGGGTAGTTAGGGTTAAAACCTCATGAGGAGTTCCCCATTTGGAGTTTGTGGCCCACGATATGGCAGGTCTACAATCAGGTGATCAGAGTTTACTTGTATCCTATAGGCATGAGAAGCCGGCCGGCTTTTCCGCTGTCTGCGTTCCATTGTGGAACACAGCGGCGGTCACATGGTCCCGTGTCGCTCCGCCTCTCGCGAGAGTTCGGGCGCAGCGATGTGGGGCATTAGGACCTTTGTTTACTCTGATTTCGCTATAAATCTTATTCTTTTGGGACAGGTGTATCTCAATATGCAATGGCATTATTACTTATTTATTTGAGCTTCATGACCAGGAAGGTACCAATTGGAGGCTCATCCGGTTGGGCAGGAAGTGACATGATGCGTTCCACTGTGGAACGCACATGCTGCGGTTAGACACATGTGAAACACAGTGGGAACTAATTGTTGTGGGTATAAATAGGACATAATACAGTGGAACATCATACTCCCTGAGGAAGCCACAGTGCGAAACGTACGTTGGGGTCACGGATCAACTGGTCGGTATCACACTTTTTATGATTTAGATTGTTGTTTATCCACCTGGCCTGTGATGCAAGGTCTTTTTGCACCCTGACCAGAGTGGATCACACCACGCTTGTTAGATCTTTCTGCACTAAGCACTTTACTGTTCATGTCTTTGGAGGGTGGTTGTGTAACATGCTACTTACCTGTGACTGTTTGATACCAGTTTATTTGCTCATTTATGTTGTCTCTACCATTATATAAATGTATTATGGATATGGTTTTTATACCATTTTTATTCTGTTGTGATCAATAAAATTCATTCATTTTAGCACACTTTGGTGTGTTGGCACTTTGTATTCGTTGTAGGGGTTATTGTTGGTGTGTCCAACACACACCTAGATAGTTTTTGTTTTGAGAGCAGTATGTCCTCACAACCAATGGACCGTGTGTTGCTTCTTTGGCTGATTTCTGAGCAATTTGCATAGCGTCCAAAAATGCTTGAAGAAGAACCCATGAGGAAGAGGTGGTGGTACTGGATTCACCCCATAGTCTCTCAGCGGCCCTGAAAAGGACCCTTCAGCACTTTCTACCAGGACCTGCGCCAGCACCCGGACAAATTTATTGCATTCTGTCGGATGTCCGTTTCAACTTTTGACAGGCTGCTGGAGTTGCTGCGGGCTGCTGCGGGCTGGTTTGACATATGAACACCAACATGTGGCGTTTCATGTCTGCTGAAGAACGGCTCATCGTTACCTTGAGGTAAACAAAACATAGTGGGCTAGGATTTTCCAAACTGGTGTAAATGAAAACTGGCTTAGTTTCCTACAGCAACCAATCAGATTCTACCTTTCACTTTTCACAGCTCTCTCCATTTTAAATTCCTGCTGGGAACATCTACAACCCTCAAGGAGATGGTGATGCCTCAATCTACACCTGATGACTGGCTGCGAATAGCTGATGGGTTTCAGGATAGTGCCCAGTTTCCCAACTGCATAGGGCCATTAGACGGAAAGCACATCCGTGTAAAGAAGCCTGCAAAGTCTGGCTCCTGTTTTTATAATTACAAGCAGTATTTCTCAGTGTTGTTGCTGGCATTGGCAGACAGCAATTATAGCGTGGATATTGGCGCTTATGGGAGCACTGCAGATGCTTTTATCTTCAAGGGATCAAGAATGGAGGAGAGACTTCGTAACAACCAGTTGTCCCTACCTGAAGCCCGGCCCTTGCCTGGCTCTTCAGGACCACCGGTCCCATTTGTAATTGTGGTAGATGAAGGGTTTGGACTCTCCCCGCATCTGATGCGCCCTTTACCAAGGCGCTTATTGGACATCCGCAAGCGTGTATTTAACTACCGTCTCACCAGAGCCCGCAGGTATGTTAAATGTGCTTTTGGCATACTTGCAGCAAAGTGGAGGTTATTCCATTCTGCAATTCAGATGGAACCAAATAATGTGGACTGGGTCATCAAGGCTTGCGTCCTTTTACACAATTTCACTCGGATCCACGATGCCACCTTGGATGTTTATCTAGATAACAGTTTCCCTTCCCCAGTTGTTCAGTTAGACAATACATTGGATGGAAGACCGGGATCTTGTGGCATAAAAGTTTGTGATTTGTATGCAGATTACTTCATGACCCCAGAGGGTTCTGTACCATGGCAAGAGGACCTCATCTGATTGTGTTCTTGTGACCAGTAGACAGGATTTCCAGGATTTAATTGGTTTTGCTACAATTATTTCATGTTACCTAAATTCCAAAATAAAATCATTTTGAAATAATTGTTTGCTGTAATTTGTAAAAGGGATCCTGTACCCTCAAATAAGCTGCTTGCTCTCACTGACGCCAGCCTAGTATAGTGACACATTTCCAGAGCTCAGTGTGCAAATTCTCTCATGGCAGTCAATACTTTATTGACGCCATCATGGCAAATACTGACTGCCATGACAGAAAATGGTAGATGCTAGGCCCACCTCCCACCAGTGCCTCTCAATTCCCAACTGATACACTTCACACGGATTCAAAAGTTAACTTGTTTAATGTCATAAATTAAAGAGTTTCCAAACAGAAAAATACTGAAAAGAACAAACAGCAGATGGTGCTATACAGTTATATTTTGTTGAATAACAGAGGGGTTAAACTAAGGGATACATTTATTAAGACCAGCATTTTAGATGCTAGTCTTAATAAAGCCCCTGTGCTGGCTGAGGATCCACTGAAGTTATGAAAAGGCGCCGGCCTCTCCATAACTTCGGCACATCCAGCGCCGCTTTTAAATGTAAGACAGATTTCTAGCTGTCTTACATTTAGACCATTTTCATACGTCTAAAACAAGCGTAGAAAATGGCGAATGAGACAGACCTGGCGTGAGCGGGCGAAGTTGCAGATAGCGGCGGAACTAACTGTTGCGTCGCCATCTGTGCCAGAAATACATCTAATACAGGTGGATTTTAGAATAGTAAATGATCCCCCTAGATGTTTAAATACATGGAATTCTAAAATTATTCCGATTCTGAAGCTGGTTTGAAAAAAGTAGAAAATATAACAGAATTTTTACTAAACTAAATAAACGGAAAAAACTGTAGCCAAAACTGCAGATATGGAAATATGGAAGTCCATCAAATGGCCAGAGGTGGAAGACAACCCTGAGGTGTCTTGTGATCCTTCTTGGCCACCTTGGCTGGAACACAAAGGGGATGTGGATTGTTTTTCAACTATTACCGGAGGAGGATGGCTGTGACCAATGCCCATACTGACTCTGTTGTGGAGGAGGTGGGGCATACAGGCCTGGTCCAGATAGAGATGGGCCATGATTAAAGATGAGTGAATCGAAGCTGACGAAGTGGAATTCGTTACGAATTTCATGGAAAATTTGATTCGCAATAAAGTAACGAACGTAGTAACGAATCTTTTTTTTTTTTTCCTAAAATGGCCACAAGCACATGGCATGACATGGGGGGAAGGATCTCTTGGACAAAGAAGTAAACACCCACAATGCGATCACATGCAGACATGCCAATCAGCAGCCAGCCAGGTCCTGTGATGTTACAGCCCTATAAATAGCTCTGCAGAGCTGGAAAGCGCCATTTGCTATTCATGTTGGACCAAAAGAGAGATAGGGCAAGCGATAGGAAAACGTTTCAAAATACAAGAAAAGAGATCATAGATAGATAACCTGAATTGCAGGGATAGGAGAGGGACAATTTGTGGACAGAAAATCAGGCAGTGAATCGCTATCCATATACCCTGCAGCAGGGCCTCTTGTACAGCACTGCACTGTCTTCTGAAGGCTGTTTTGGGGTGCTTCATGCAAAGAAGCACCACTAGTGTCACTTTTTTGCAGTGCAGTGCAGTGAAAGAGGTGAGAGCCTTGTTTAGGGGTACATTAATATATATACACTCACCGGCCACTTTATTAGGTACACCTGTCCAACTGCTCGTTAACACTTAATTTCAATCAGCCAATCACATGGCAGCAACTCAGTGCATTTAGGCATGTAACATGGTCAAGAACAATC